>CM042087.1:9444361-9521141 GCA_023512835.1 Taxillus chinensis
TGGTCCCTGGGAGCCTGGAGGGGGGTGAATAGGCTTTAATCGAAAACTCTTCTCTAGTCTCTAGCACAACACTTATCTGGTTAAGAGATATAAACAATGCGGAAGATAACCAAATAGTGAAAGTATTTTGTTTTATTATCAAGAGATAATTACAACAAAATAGAAACAGATTAAAGCTTGTAAAGCTTTTCAATCTATTAAATAAATATCTTACACTCTATTTACAGTTACTTACACATTAGCCAATTATCTCTACAAGCTTTTGTACATGTACGTGCATACGCATATATTTTTCTCTATTACACTTTTAGCTCTAGCACACACGTACTTTTTTTTTCGCACTACTAGAAGTATACAAGTGTTAATATATGTAGCCATACGTAAAAAAAACTTTGGAACTTGTTCTTCCGAGCAACATGCAGCATTGAGTGCTCCTCGGAACCATAGGTCTGTTATGGTGTCGGCAGGGAGATAGTCGAGGTAGTCTCGAGGTTGAGGAAGCAGGGGCAAAGGTGCTTCCGGAGGAGACGTAGGGACATCAACTACTGCCGCAGTAACAGCAGGAGAATCGGGTGCGGGGACATCAGCATCAAAAGGCGCTGGAGAATCAGCCTGAGGTAAACTTGGCTGAGACAGCCCCGCTACCTAGGATGGGTTGGCACGAACGTTATGCCGGGAGCCTCGGGAGATGGTTCACTTCGGGGGCAGAGCTATCGGCTGGGTCACCAACCAAACTACCCTGTTGTTCCGGAGCAGGGAGGAGGCGGACAGTAGTAGAGGGCCGGCAGGCTGTCAGATTCCCATTAGGCATAAGATGACGAAGGTAGAAGGCCTAGGGAAAGGGGATGACACCATGTTTGTTGAAGTGAGACCAATGCAGGTGCCGAAAAACGCTGCTGAGTGTCCACCCAAAGGATTGATTCTTCGGGTTGTTCCCCAGCAGCTGGAACAAGAAAGTCTCTCAATCCATCGGGAGACCCTCAAAGACTCCGTACATGGCCAGTAGCAGGTCGTACGGGACGGAGTCTAGGGCTGTTGTGCGAGCCAGAAGACACCGGCTCAAGATGGTCGCCATACATCGGTAGCGACCCTGGAAGGACTTCACCTTATATTCCTTCCCTTTGTCTGTGCAACCCATGAAAGCTGCCATTTACTCTGGATCCGGGTGCTGGTGAGGACCAGAGGGGAGAATGAGAGCGGTGCAAAGAACATTTGGGGTGATGACTATGGATTCACCGCGGATGGTGGAACGGATGGAGTCAGTGGTGCATCGGATGTTCCGGTAGAACTTAGCTATATCGTCAATAAGGAGATCAATGGGGATAGAGACCAGGATGAGGATGTGGCTTGCTTCCAGTAAGGGACGAAGCTCCAGAAACCACACTGGAGGATTGGATACGGAAGGCCAATCAACCAGATGGCCAGGATTAACACCGGAAAGAGTGGTCTTGGGTGCCATTTGAGATGAATCCAGAGAAGGGAAAAGAAATTTAGGGCTTGACAAAAAGGAATAGCGACTATGAAATTTGAGAGTGATAAGGCACTCATGCGTGAAGGCTTAGGATTTATATGGAGGGTCAGTGGATGTCGGTGGATCTAGGGTTTAAGCGAAATGAACAATGAACCGCCTGACAATCTGATGTCATTAGCCTTGATAGGTGATGCCTCTGAATAAAGAGATAACATGGAGGTAGCATAACCAAGCATTTATGACAGCTGTTTGCCTTCTTCCGAAAATTACCCGTTTCGAGACATACATTTAATGGACCATTATTATTACTCCTCAAAAACACGTGATGTAAGATAAGACTTTGATTATCGTTATTTGAAAGTTTCAAGAGTCAGGAGGAATTGAACAGACTTTCATCCGGGGTAAAGATAATCCATAGAAGAGTATCCGGATGAAAAACAGACTATGTCCGTAAAAATAGGTGTTGTAAGAGAAAAATAGATTCCTTTGTTGTCTTGAAGTCGAAGAGAAAAGAAGTACCACAACACTTCAAATTTGAGACATCAGACAAGATATTTATCGGTGAAAATGCAAAGAGAATCTGAACCTATAGCTTCACAAAAATAAACTAAAAGAATAGAAGACTTAACACGTTGGGATTAGTACGGACATAAACAGATACAGAAAGTTAGCATAATCCGAACTAAAATAATCAGAACTTATACATTTAAAAATGAAGCGAGACATATACATACGAGTTAAGGATCATATTTACTGAAATCAAACCATATGTCAGATAAGAAAGACATAAGTTCATATTTGTCAACATAGCGAGGCCTTCATGCTAAACGACGTAGCTAAGATGAGTTAAATTTATATGATTTGCCCAAATTAAGATTCATGAGTGAGAATGGATTAAAGAACACATGCCAATAGCAATCAATTGATTATTATATTAAAAGGCACAGTTGAAGAAACAAAAACATTCAATCATGCCACAATTCCGATTCAATAATGCATGCCCAGTCAGATCTAGAAGTGAGAGTTATAGGGTAGAGCATCTGAGACATATCACGGGGTTATTAATGAAGTAATAAATGAAGCTTTTGCTCACCCTTAGATCATGCGATGCTCTCGAGAAAAACTCCCCCTCAGATAGATAACCAGGAAAGAGGTCACGAGACATATAAGGAGGCTATTACATAGATAAAACATTTTCTCCCCCTTAGACCATGCAATCCTCTCGATGGACATTTCCTGCTTAATATTTAGATCTTAAGAAATTGTTGTCCATCCTTGAGGAAACTCCACTTCAGAAGCTGATTAGACTGCAAATGTGATTTTATCCACCAGCCATTCCGAGCTAACCCATTTCATCTCTTCAACTAGGCATGTTAATATTGCAATCAATATGAAAAAGCATTTGACATGTGGTGAGAGATGAAAATTTGAATCATGAAATCCTAAGGAGGTTTTATTTATATATCTTTAATTTTGTTAGTTTAAGCGATTTCAATCGGGAAACGCAAGCATCCTCCCATACGAAAATATGAGAAAATTATCAGAACACAATGCATGACACAAGTAAAGATGATCTGCAGTAAGAACAATATGTGTCTAACGCTCATCATGAAACATGATGCATGTTCTGAAAGAAGTACTGTTAAATGAATAAATTAGAAACTATGCAAATAGGTCAAGCATACCTAATTTGAGGAGTAGTTTAGAAAATCTTGCATCGGGTAGGGGTTTGGTGAATATGTCTGCGAGTTGATCATCCGTAGCAACATGTTCGAGAGATATGTGCTTTTTGAGAACATGATCTCGGATGAAGTGATACCTGACTTCAATGTGCTTCGTCTTTGGGTGCATAACAGGATTGTTGCTGATGGCAATCGCACTGGTGTTGTCGCAGTACAATGGAACAAATGTCATGTTGAACCCATAGTCAGTAAGTTGGCTTTGCATCCAGAGAAGCTGTGCGCAGCAACTCCCAGTAGCTATATATTCTGCCTCAGCAGTAAAGGTTGATATGGAATTCTGCTTCTAACTGCACCATGAAATCAATCTGTTTCCAAGGAACTGACAAGTACCGTTAGTGCACTTCCTGTCGATGCGACACCTGGCAAAATCAGCATCTAAATATTCGGATAAAGAAAAGTTGGACTCCTTTGGATACCAAAGTCCCAAATTTACTGTCCCTTTCAGATACCGCAATATTCGTTTTACATGAAGCATGTGTGACTCTTTGGGATTCGCCTGATATCTTGCACAAATGCAAGTTGCAAACATAATATCCGGTCAACTTGCTGTAAGGTACAACAATGATCCTATCATCCCTCTGTATTCAGTCACATTTACTGATTCCCCGTTAAGATTAGGATCTAACTTGGCACTGGCTAGCATGGGAGTCTTCACGGGAGTTGAGTTTTGCATTCTGAACTTCTTGATTAAGTCTCGTGTGTACTTAGCTTGGTTGATGAAGATTCCATCCTTCATTTGTTTAACTTCCATTCCAAGGAAGTACGATAATTCTCTCATCATGCTTATTTCAAACTTGCCAGTCATCAACTTCGCAAACTCTTCGCAAACTCTTCACAAAGCTTTGGATTTGAGGATCCGAAAATAATATCATCCACATATATCTGTACGATCAGAGAATGACCCTTCTCTTTCCGTAGGAATAATGTGGTGTCTATCTTCCCTTTTTTGAAATTGTGTTCGAGTAAGAATTCTGACAATGTGTCGTACCAGGCTCTTGGAGCTTGCTTCAATCCATACAAGGCTTTCCGTAGTTTATATACCATATGTTCAGTCTTGTGTTCAACGAAGCCCGGACGTTGTTCAACGTAAACCTCCTCTTGAAGATCTCCATTAAAAAAAGCACTCTTGACGTCCATTTCATAAGCTATGAAGTTTTCATATGATGCATACGCCAGGAAGATTCGGATTGCCTCAAGTCTAGCTACTGGAGGAAAGGTTTCATCGTAATCAATGCCTTCTTCTTGATGATATCCTTTGGCCACCAGTCGTGCTTTGTTTCGGATTACTATTCCATCAGTATCCAGCTTTTTCCAGAATACCCATTTAACTCCAATGACTTATTGCGACCTCAGCCTTGGTACTAACGTCCACACTTCATTCCTCTTGAACAGATTAAGTTCTTCTTGTGTAGCATCTATCCGGTTTGAATCTTAAAGGGCTTCATCCACCACATTTGGCTCTATCTGTGATAGAAAACAAGAGTAGAGACACAAGTTAGAGGTGGCTGCCCTTGTTCTTACTCCAATAGTAGGATCACCAATCACTTGATCTGATGGGTGGTTTCAAGTCCACCTATAGTTCTGCACAAGTGGTGGTGAGTAGTTAATGATCTACGCTCTTCCAGATCAGGTGGATCTTGTACATCGGATGGTTGAGCTTCTTCCGGGCTAGTTGTATCCGTATGATGAACAGTTCCAGAAGTACTTTGAGGTTCTTCGGCACTGTGACTTTTAGTATTAATTGGTCCGGACGGACTAGTATGCTCTCCGGTGTTATGGATGTCTGTATCAATTTGTCCAGAGTTGAGTGGAAATCCTAAGTCCGAATCTTCGGAAGGATCATCAGTGACATTTCTTCTTGCATCTCTAGTGCTTGGTGATTCATCAGGAGATATGGCAGGAACATGTTGGAGTTTAGAATAATCAATCGTGTCCGTATGATCCTATACTTGACCAATCAAGGTTAGATTCATCAAAATCAACATGGATAAATTCTTCAACTGTTAAACGTTTTCTATTGAAGATGCGATAAGCCTTGCTGTATAACAAGTATCTGACAAAGATCCCATCATCGGATTTTGGCTCAAATTTACTCTGGGCCTCCTTGCCATTGTTTAACACGTAGCAAGCACACCCAAAAGCTTTGAAATGAGAGATTGACGGCTTCCTGCCTCTCCACATCTCATAAGGTGTTTTTGTGGTAACCTTATTGATAAGAGTTCTGTTTTGAACATAGCATGTAGTGGACATAGCTTCAGCCCATAGACTAAGAGGAAGCTTTGCCCCTGCTAACATTGATCAACCAGCTTCGACTAAAGTGTTATTCTTACGCTCAGCAAGTCCATTTTGTTGTGGAGTCCTGGGCGCAGAGAAGTCGTGCTGAATGCCCTGTTTAGAACAATATAATCTCATATCAGAAAAGTCAAATTCCGTACCATGATCACTACTGATACATTTAATGCTCAGTCCTTGTGAATTGCTTATCCAATTGAAGAGATCTACAAGATCATCAAAGGTTTGACCATAAGGCTACACAGTTTTGACCCCTCTGAGCCTGGGCCTCCTGCTGAGGCTGCTATGTAATAAGCTGTCCCTGCACCGTCTACCCTGATTAAGCTAGTCTCTGGTATGGAGCCCCGCTCCTCTAGCCTTAGTCACAAGGTTGTTGTGGCCTTGCAACACTAGTTGAACTGGCAGAAGGACACTCCCCAATCCTATGTCCCACTCCCCCACATCGAAAGCATTTGGGTGGGGTACCACTCTTCCGCTTATAATCCATCGCCTTGTGTCCCCTAAGCCCACAGGATCGACACGTCTCTGTAAACCATGAGGTAGAACTGCTCCCTGAGGTCCCCGAATGTGGAAATATAGGCACCGGCCTCATGTCCTCCTGTCCCTCAGATTGCTCCTCTCTTGTCCTCTTCTGGATAGGCTCTGATGATCTCCCTGATATCTAAATCTTGATTTGGTTTAGGTCTCGCTCTACAATAAGTGCCTCGTTGACCGAATCACTATACGTGATTAACTCCAGCATGTTCAATCCCCTACTCAGTGCCGCTCTCTGCCCATCAATGAAATCTTGGGTCTTATAAGCCTCAACCTTCCACGCAACTGCGGCAAATGTCCCTAGCTTAGTGAAGGCGGTGACATACTCAGTCACAGTCCGACTGCCCTACTTCAGTGTATAGTACTCCCGTCACCACGTCTTCTACACAGAACAAGGGAAATACTCTTCATAGAAGAGCTCCACAAAGTCCTCCCATGCCATCTGGCTCCCTTAAACCTGCTTCACAACTTCCCACCATCTGCGGGCCCCACCTACCAAAACGTGTGTGGCTACGTAGACCCTAGCTTCCGCGGGCACCTGAATCAGCTCAAATATGTCTTCCATCCACTTTACCCATTCCTCGTCCTCATTAGGTCTCGTATTCGCCTCAAACTTCATCGACCCCTGCTTCCGGAATCAACTCGCCTAGTCAATTTATACCATAGGTGGTACTGCCATGACCTGCGACTAACTCTCCTCTAAAATCTCCTGTTGCCGTTGCTGTTGAGGCAACTATTGCTTCCTTAGTTCCTCCTGCATCATTTCCGTGGCCACATCTCTCATGGTGCCTTGCATGGCACCCTGGATTTGACTCAATATCTACGCCCCAATCTGAGCAGTGAACTTTGAACCTAAGGCAGGTACTGGAGGACTCTATTGTCCTCTTTGTGGTTCGGACTGAACAGATGGCTCTTCTGCCGGACCTTGAGCCCTAGTACTCCTCTTGGGTACCATTCTACACCAACACATGCCATCACATTTATCAATGACTGTCTAGAAGTCACACATGGGCGGGACCCCTTGGTCCACCACAAAAATAATCAGACGCTATTCTAAGCCCCTCATTCCACACATCACAATAAGACGTTATTCACTTAGACTCCCTAGGTTCAAATCAACATAATAACATTTTCAATTAAGCACAATTAGCCACTAAAGAAAATAAACCACAAGAAATTTCAATAATGCAACAATACAATTAACATCATTAGAGTAGCATTAGCAAATGATTCCTAGTACCTAAATATGCACAATCATTTACGCAGTATGTATGTACCCGACCCAATGCTTCCTGGGATGATTTGATGGACCCTCAGTCAACCCAGAACACCTATAAGGATTGTGGTGATCAAGCGCCCTCCTTATAGTCTTTTAAGCTCCTAAGTGTCTATCAACCACCCCGACAAACCTAAGTCCACTAGACCATGCTCTGATACCAACTTGTTAAGCCCCCGAATTCTGAATACAACAGAACCAGGTATGCGACTTCCCTACACCCACACTCTAGGGGTCGAGAGGTTGGTATCTGATCCAATCCTGTACAATACTACAATAGGGGTAAAATTATACTTCCCAATGAATTTAATTCAAGATTTATTAAAAAGGTACAACAATGCATTTAATTCCCATAAATATCTAACACACAAAATAACTCACATATAAGTTCCACCCATAAGGTTCATACAACTACCACAGACCCAAGTCCGGGAAATAAAATAATAAAATAGTAAACACAAAGTCTATAAAATAAATCCTACACCACGAATATCCCGACTTGCTCTACTATGACTCCACCAACTACTCCCAACAACCTGTAGGAAATAGAAATAAAGTAGGGTGAGCACGAATGCCCAGTTGGTGATCTTCAACAGCACTATCCTAAAATATGAGATCTTGAGTCTACATGAACGATGTATGCTTGTGTTAGTGTAGTGTCATATTCTATCACAATTAGATTACATTAAATCTCAAAGTAAGACATCACATCTCATTTCAGTCTTTAATGGTTCGCACAGGTAATCCAATCATCCATGAAATTCCCGCTACCCACACCAAGAATCCCAATCTCTACTAGATAGCCATATGTGGGACCTACGGTGTCCCTAACGACAACCGGCCACATATGGGACCTGGGTTAACCAACCACATAGGGGATCCGCGACCTCTTACCAGCCCTATATGGGACCCGTAGTTAACCCAACCAATTTTATCACAAATCCACACACATAATTAATACACACCAATTCTATCACAAATCCACACACATAATTAATACACACCAATTCTATCACAAATCCACACACATAATTAATACACACCAATTCTATCACAAAATACACACATAATTAATAAACAGAATCTCCAATGGTCAGGACTCAATACAATAGTTATCATTCTTAAATGAAATATATTTATATCACAAATCCAGCACTAATATACCACAAATGATATATTATATATATATATATATATATACATATTCAACAATTAATATTAAACCACAATTATCATTGTTACTATTAAATCAATAGTATCAAGCAATAATTGATATTTTAAATGTCAAATTAAGAATATTAACTACAAGTAATATTTAAATGTCAAATTAGTAATATTAAGCTACAAATAAATAGTCTCACAAAAATTTAGGATCAAGCTCATTATCAAGGCCCCAAAAAGGGGAAAGGCTATTACCCTATAAAGGGAGCTAGGCCAGCTGGTTGCCAACCCACTAGGGCTGGCGACAGGGCATGTGCTAGCACATGCTGCTGCCCCCCACGAATCGAGCGGTAGGGCTGAAACCCTGCTGCTGCCAGGCTGTCGCTCCCACCATCCCAACTAGGGATGGCGATTTTTGAGGATGGGGGGTGGCACAGATGCCCCCCCCCCCCCCCGACGACCCATATGGCAGGGACTGCCACCCTTCTGGAAACCATGTGGAAGAAAACCAAGCCGACGGGCCTAGTGATTGAATTAGCAGGATGAAAAAAGAATTTATGAGGGGTAATGAAAGGAAAAGAGAAATAAAAAGAAAACATGGTGCACCCTGGATGGAGACCCAAGCCAGAAGAAGAGAAAATCGCCCCATCCCGCCAAACGACCGTCTACACTGCTATATTCACCCTCGACGAACCGTATGAATATATATATATATTCTAATACAATATTAGGATTGAACAAGTATTTTCTTATGTTCACGTTTATGTAATGGAACAACAAAAAAAATCTAGAATCACCTATCTGGATTCAAACTCGAGAGATGTAGAACATGACGGCTTCAAATCCATTACTCCTCCCTCACCAAACTCTATGCAAATCACACAACAGCTGGAATGTAGGGTTTCACCCTAGGTCTCTCCTTTTTATACTATTCTAATAATAATAATAATAATAATAATAATAATAATAATAATAATAATAATAATGCCTTTAATAATTATAATAATTAACCCAAAGTATTAAGGTAATTATATTAATAATAATAACATTATAATAATAAAGTCTAAATATTAAAATATTTACATTAATAATAAACTCAATAATTGTATCAATAATAATAATAGTCATAACATCAATTATTATAATAATAACTCAAATACTTAAACAATTCTACTAATAATATTAATGTCATAATAATAGTAAACTCAGAATATTAAAATAATTAATAATAATAACTCAAAACGCTCAGTTAAAGCTACGCTGCCAAATAGATGTTCCCCCATCTATTTAGGGGCTAACTTCAATCTCACACAAGTACAGATCTTTAGTTAACCTTGCTGTTTTGGTTTATTGTGCTTGTCATCGCTGGTTTTCGTTCGGGCCTATTTGGGGTGGGCTTAAACTAAACCAATGGTGAGAAATCTAGAGTCGCCACCAACTGTTTTTGGGATACAGTTGGATACCCTCTACTTTGAGTAGTTTAAAGGTGTGGTCTGCGTTATCAGAGAAGGGTTCGGGAGTTGGTTACGTGTAGGGAAGGATTAGCACCCCTACAGCGCCCTTTCGGTATCTATTTTCGGAGGAGGAGGTTTTCTATTTTATTTGCACTGCCACGACTGGTTAGATTTCCTAAAAAGTCTATGATTTTTATTTAGCTAAGTTATTTATCAAAAACATGGTTAAAATGGATTTATCCTAAATTTCTAAAGGGAATCCTAAAAGTTTGGTTTTTTCGTTTGAAGTGGGAATGAGATCCTAGGGGTATGTTTTAGTTTTTTGTTTTATTTTGGAAATTGAAGCCCTAAAAAATGGACATATGTTTTTTTGACTTTCCTTTTTTTTGGTTTTTGGGTTAGAAAGCATTTTCTGTTTTTTGTGTTTTATTAAAAAAACGTTTTGTTTTTGTTTTGTTTTTTTTTTTGAAGACATTATGGAAAACATTTTATTAAAACATTTTCAAAACATTTTATTGAAAACATTTTGAAAACATTTTATTGCAAAACGTTTTTATTTTTTTTTGTTTTTTTTTGTTTGTTTTTTTTGTTTATTTGTTTTTTAAGGAGACATCTTTGAAAACATTTTGAAAACCTTTTATTGAAAATGTTTTGGAAAACATTTTGTGGAAAACGTTTTGTTTTTTTGTTTGTTCTTTTTGTTTTTATTTTTTTTTAAAGAATTGATCATATCAAAATACATGCATATCAAAATAAAACGTGAATTGTGTTATTGGGACATACAAAAATAACATAACAAAACAAAACCACCATCTCTTTTTTTCTCCTTTTCGTTTTCATTCCTCTCTTTGCTCTCTCTTTTTCCTTACTATTCTTTACATATTACAACATACAATATATACAGAGAAAAAAAAGAAATACAAGGAAAATACAACAGATGTCAACAACATAAAAAGGAAAATACAAAGAAAATACAACACATAAAAACAACTGAAAAAAGAAAAAAAAATACAAGAAAAGACTAAGAATTACATCAAATATAAGGATAATTATGCTAATAAATAATGTAATGACCCGTGTGTAACCCGTGTGTAAGAAGTTAACCACAAACACCTTGGATGTTGGTGCACAAGTTTGAGGTAAGAGATGAGCCCAAAAGGGGACTTTTGGGAGGTGCGTGTGACAAGTGATAACGTACCTTTATGCCCTAGGAAGATGCTATGCGTATACAGGCGGTTTTAAGCTGTTTTGGCTGATTTTGGAGCTCACTTTTGATAGGGTAGATGGCCTCAAACAATTGGCGTGCTAGAACAAAAGTTTCTTAGAATGAGGTCCTCTACCTACCACAGAAATTTCAGAGCATTTGGAGCTGCACGTGAATTCACCCATTTCACGTGCAAGCATATTTTTGCTTCCTAGACCTCTACAAGATGCAAGGAGGCTTGGGGTGAAGTTTGAGTGCATTTGGAGCTGAACGCCAATCGGGGAATTGGCGTTCAAATTGGCGTGCAAGCATGTTTTTGCATGGTTATCTTGGTTTTGTCATTCTAATCATCTTTTCCCAAAGGACCATGTTGGAATTGTGAATATTTTGGTGTGTATGGATGTGGGAAGGTCATAGCTTGTTCCATCAAAACTACGTCATTTTGATGCTGGGATTCACTTAATCAAAACTACGTCGTTTTGATGTTGTGTTGTCTATATAAGGAGGAGAAGCCCCTCTGTTTTAGGTTTAGGGTTTGTTGCTCCACCAGCCGTCGCAGAGAGAGAGAGAGAGAGAGGGAAGGAGAGCTCCTGGTTGCTGTCGGGCGTCTTGCGTGGGTGATCGGTGTCTCGTGGGCGGACAGCATTCAGCGTGGGAACAGTATTGCGGTGTTGTTGCCTTTTACTTGAGGTAGGGGTTCTGTTCTTCCTAAATCCTTCTCTGTCCTAGGGTTCTAGCGCAGACTATGGATTATATCTGTTTATATATATATATGTAATCCATATAAGTGTAATCTCCTATATGGTATATGGATGTTGGCCTTCAGTGGCATTTTGGTGTGATTCTATTGTTACATGCTATATGTTCGATGAAATGCCTGTGTGAACATAGCTGTGTGTATATGCCCATTACGTGTTTGGTAATATATCTGTGGGGCTGGACTTGTGATTTGGTGTATGTATGCATGCTGGGTGTTTGTTCTATTGCCTGAATGGCTGGGTTTGTGCACTTGTGAACGGGTGCACACCAAGTGTTTGGTTTTATGCTTGAGTGACCGTGGTGTGTGTTGTGTGCATGACTGTGGTATCTGGCCTGAAGAGGCGGTTAAACTACTTTGCCTGAGAGGCGGTTAAACCGGGCCTGAAGAGGCGGTTAAACTACTTTGCCTGAGAGGCGGTTAAATCAGTGGCCTGAAGAGGCGGTTAAATTACTTGCTTGAGATGTGGTTTGTTAGCCAGTGTGGCTGGGGCTGGGGTTACGCCCGCTTGTGTGGAATGTTTTATTTTCTTTTTCCTAATACTGTCACGTCACTACACCTGTGCACATGCATGTAGCCACTAGGAGCATGGGAAGGGTTGGGGAGACTTGGTCCCTACCGAGTCGTGGTTGCTCACCCCTCCTACCGTGTTTGCTTGTTTTCCAGGGGACTTACAGGCGTTAGGTGGATACACCAAGGTGGAAGACCTTATTTATTTTACTCTCTTCCATTTATGTTATTTTTTTATGGGAATTGATGTAACCCCAGTGGGGATGGATTGGAAAGGATTTTGTTGTAATAAAGACTGGTTTGGATTGTGGATTACTTTTATGGACATTACTTTCTTGAATGTGTTGTGATGTTTAAAATGTTAAATTTGGGGTTTGCATCCTAACCCCTTTACCCTCCGTGTGGGTACAAGGGGAGTCACGTACCGGTTTCCTCGGGTTGGAAATCCGGGGCGTGACAATATGGTATCAGAGCATGGTCTAGTTGGCCTAGGGTAGTGGGCGGACCTAGTTATCTTAAGTCCTTTGGAGGAGCCTGGAGGGACATGCCTGATCAACATGGTCCTCTTTGAGCCTCCAAGGTGTACTTAGGGTAGTCCAGTCTTGTGGTAGGATTTGCATGCATTGGCATTAGGGCACTAGTTGCATTCCTGTTGTGAATGTGTGCTAAATTGTGGATAAGATAATATGATTAAGTGAAATGTGCAACTCTGATTTGTTTGGCAATGCATACTGAACTGTGAAATGTGATTGATACAATGTATGTGTGTAATGTCATGTGATAGTGGAATTGATCAGTGGGGTAGAGGTAGTGACGCGATAGATTATAAAATTGTTTTGACGTTGTGCTTCTTACTTCGTGTAGTAAGAATGCCGCCGAGGAGAGTGACACGTGCGTCCGGGCAATGGGCGATGAGTCATCTGCCCATTAGGGTCCGGGTGCGGGACCGTCCGTTGGAGGGCATGCGTTGTTGCCGGCACGGCTACGAGAAGGCATCCGGCTGGAGGTACGAGAGCTACGGGAGGGACTCCGGCAGGAGGTTCGGGAGGAGGTGCGCCGTGAGATGGCAGCACAGCAGGTGGTACCACCACCACCACCACCACCAGTAGGGGAGCTGCCTCGTGAGCGTGAGAGTTCGCTGGGTGGTGGACCGACTCGTGCAGAGGATGACGTGGTGACATGGTTCCGAAAGGAACAACCTCCGCGATTCAAGGGGGAAGGTTATCATGTGGTAGCTGAGCAGTGGTTGAGGCAGATCGAGCATGTGTTCTCCTTTCTCCTGCCCCAGGAAAAGGATAAGGTGCGACTGGCAATTCGGCAGTTGGAGGGGGATGCTTTGGAGTACGAGTGTTGCGGGGAGCCTTGCGGTGCAACTCATGCTTTGGGAGGAGTTCTTGCAACTCTTCCATGATGAGTTCTTCCCGGAATCAGTGAGATGGCAGAAGAGGGAAGAATTCGGCAGCTTGAAGCAGGGATCCAAGACGGTACCTGAGTATGAGCGGGAGTTCCGGAGCTTGAGTAGGTTTGCTCCTGAGACTGTGGCAAGGGAGGACCTGAAGGCCCACAAGTTCACTTTGGGCCTTAGGCCAGCCCTTAGGCAGAGGGTGGCAATTCTACGCTTGAGGACCTATGCTGAGGTTGTGGAGACGGCCCGTATAGCCGAGAGAGAGCTGGATGATGGGAGGTAGGCCCATCAGGGTCGCCAGTTGCAGAGCGGGCCTAATCGAGATGCAGGGTCCAAGAGGCTCAAGACGGAGGAGAGGGATAGCAGTTCTTTTCGTAGTCGGGGTCAAACATCTGTGAACCCCGGGAGGTTCACCTTTGGCGGTGGAAGACAGGGTGGTCCATCTGGGAGTCTACCTAGCAGCTGTCGCTTGTGGAGAGCAGGGGTCACTTCAAGGGGAGTGCCCCAAGAAGGATCGGCGATGCAACAACTGTGGACGAGAGGGCCATTTGCGCCGGGTTTGCAGGAGTGGCAACAGGGGAGCGGGGGGCGTGGCATCCAGCGTGAGGAGTGATGCTAGCTTTCGTGCACCAGCTGAGAGACTAGCTCGTCAGTGGCAAGCCGGCCCGAGCAGATCCGGCCAGGACCCGACCTCGGGGAGGCCAAAGCGACGAGGCCGATGCTAGAGGCGATCGGGCGGGAGCCGCCCGGTGAGTGAGCCAACCGGTGGCACGGGCCAAGGGAGGGTGTTTGCACTGAATGCGACACCCCAGGAGGAGACTGAGCTACCACCTTCACCGGCAGAGGAGGGAGCAGGACCATCGGTGGTTAGAGGTACTCTTTTGATCTCCCGCATGCTTGCTTCTGTTCTTTTCGATACGGGTGCATCGCGTTCTTTTATTGCTGAGCTCATAGTTGAGGGCTTGGGGTTAACGTGTGTTGAGGCGGAGAGGCCCTTAGTTGTAGAGTCTCCGGTGGGAGGTATGATTGAGGTGCGACACGTTTGCCGCGATTGTGTGTTAACCATGGGTGATGTGGAACTGAGTTTCAACTTGCATGTGATGCCTTTGCGTACTTTTGACCTGATCTTGGGTATGGATTGGCTTATGGCTTTCCAAGCCAAGATAGACTGTTACCGGCGGCGTGTATCCTTCGTGTCACCTGCAGGAATCTCTTGTACCCTCCAAGGGGAGTGGGATCGTGAGGCGAGTCGAGCCGGGCCAATGTTGGACCAATGGGGTGCCATTACCCACAGGTTGGCAGCCCTGACCTTTGCTGAGGAGGGGAAGGTGGAAAAGAGGGTATGGCCCGCTATTGTGGACCAATTTCAGGATGTTTTTCCTGAAGAGTTGAGGAGTTTGCGACCTAAGAGGAGTGTGGAGTTCACCATTGAGTTGGTGCCGGGGACGGGTCCGATTTCCCAAGTAGCGTATCGTATGGGGCCTGCCGAGCTGAGAGAGCTGCAGAGGCAAATCGAGGAGTTGGGGGACCAGGGGTATATCAGATCGAGTACCTCACCTTGGGGTGCTCCGGTGCTCTTTGCTAAGAAGGCTGATGACACGCTTCGTCTCTGCATCGACTACAGGAAGCTGAATTCGGTGATCGTGAAGAACAAGTATCTGTTGCCTCAGATAGATGACCTGTTTGACCAATTGAGTGGGGCCCAGTGGTTTTCCAAGATAGATTTACGGTCGGGGTATCACCAGCTCGGGGTTAGGGAGGAGGACATCCCTAAGACGGCTTTTCGGTGAAGGTATGGGCATTATGAGTGGCTAGTGATGCCTTTCGGGCTCACTAATGCGCCAGCGGTGTTCATGCATTTGATGAACCAGGTCTTTGCTCCATACTTGGATTCGTTTGTGGTGGTGTTTATTGATGATATCTTGGTGTATTCCAAGACCGAGAGGGAGCATGTGGAGCATTTCGCAACAGTGTTGCAAACTTTGAGGACCAGCAGCTGTTTGCTAAGTTTAGCAAGTGTGAGTTTTGGCTGCAGGAGGTTCACTTTCTTGGCCATGTGGTGTCAGCTGAGGGAGTTAGGGTGGACCCAACCAAGATTGAGGCTGTGGCATCGTGGGCGAGGCCAACCAACGTTTTTGAGATCCGTAGTTTTCTTGGCTTGGCGGGGTACTATCGTCATTTTGTCGAGGGGTTCTCCCGTTTGGCGGCTCCTATGACGGCGTTGACTAGGAAAGGAGTGAAATTTGAGTGGACGGACAAGTGCCCGACGGGCGTTTGAGACTCTCAAAACCCGTTTGACCACTGCACCGGTGTTGAGGTTACCTCGGGAGGATATTCCATATGAGGTATACTGTGATGCGTCCAGGGTTGGTTTGGGGTGTGTGCTTATGCAGGAGCACAGTGTGGTGGCTTATGGGTTAAGGCAGCTGAAGCCTCATGAGCAGAATTATCCTACTCATGACCTTGAGTTAGCAACTGTCATCTTTGCCTTGAAGAGTTGGCAGCATTACCTCTTGGGGGAGAAGTTTGTAGTGTTCTCAGATCACAAGAGCCTTCTGTACATCTTTACCCAGAAGGACTTGAATTTGAGGCAGAGGAGATGGGTGGAGTATTTGCAGACCTTTGACTTTACTCTTGCCTATACCCCGGGCAAGGGTAATATTGTGGCTGATGCGTTGAGCAGAAAAGGGAAAGCTGAGGTGTCCGTGCGAGAGTGGAAGCTAATGGAGCAGTTGGCGATGTTGCAGCTGCAGCCCGTTGTTCGTGATAGTGGGACAGTCCTGAGTCCTTTGGTAGTTGTGCCTGAGTTGCACCAGCGCGTCCGGGAGGAACAGTTGGGTGACATTGAGTGTGAGGTTCTCCGTGCCCGTATTGAGGCTGGGGAGCTATCTGAGGACTGGACAGAGGGTCCTGAGCATGAGTTGTCTTTTCAGGGGCGGTTGGTAGTGGCTTCTTCCCTCAGGGATGAGGTGATGAGGGAGTTTCACCAGTCTAGAGTTGCTTGTGCATCCAGGGGATACGAAGATGTACTGTGCGCTTCGAGGACATTTTTGGTGGCCTGGGATGAAACGCGATGTGGCTGCTTTTGTTTCGCGGTGCCTCACACGTCAGCAGGTGAAGGCTGAGCATCAGCGGCCGGCGGGCATGTTACAGCCCTTGCCCATAGCGGAGTGGAAGTGGGACCACATCACGATGGACTTTTAGGATCGGTCTTCCACCCACCACTGGGAGGAAGGATATGATTTGGGTGATTGTGGATCGACTCACAAAGTCGGCCCATTTCCTGGCTGTTCGCGAGGGGACTCTATTGGGACCTTGAGTCAGCTATACATGAACGAGATTGTGCGACTGCATGGAGTACCATCATCGGTTGTCTCTGACTGGGATTCGAGGTTCACTTCCCGTTTTTGGGCAGGTTTGCAGGAGGCTATGGGGACCAAGCTTCACTTGAGTACAGCCTTTCACCCTGAGACTGACGGTCAGACAGAGAGGACGAATCAGACGTTGGAGGACATGCTACGGGCCTGTGTGTTAGATTTTGGGGGTTCGTGGGCAACTCACCTTCCTTTGGTGGAGTTTGCCTACAATAACAGTTTTCAGGCGTCCATTGGGATGGCTCCTTTTGAGGCGTTGTATGGCAGACCCTGCCGATCCCCGTTGTGTTGGACTGAGGTCGGCGAAGCTGCTCTCTTGGGACCACAGATGGTTCAAGAGGCTACCGAGAAGGTTAAGTTGATTCGTCAGCGGTTGTTATCAGCTCAGAGTCGGCAGAAATCTTATGCGGATTAGCGGCGGCGACCTTTGGAGTTTTCTGTTGGTGATCATGTGTTCCTTCGTGTCTCTCCACATCGTGGACATCGACGGTTTGGGCGAGGTTCCAAGCTATCTCCCCGGTTTATTGGTCCTTTTGAGATTCTGGATCGTGTGGGGCCCATGGCCTACCGGTTAGCGTTACCACCGCGGCTGAGTCGAGTGCACAACGTGTTTCACGTGTCCCAGTTGCGGAAGTATCACCCTGACCCCACCCATGTGATCGATTGGGGAACCTTAGACATTGAGGCTGACGTGTCCGTTGTTGAGGCCCCTATCCGTATCCTAGATCGGCGAGAGAAGCTTTTGCATGGTCATGCTATTCCTTTGGTTCGTGTGCTGTGGCAGCACCATGGCATTGAGGAGGAGACATGGGAACGTGAGTCCGTGATGCGTGAGCAGCACCCAGAATTGTTCGAGGACGAACAATCTTAAGCGTGGGAGGTGGCTGTTGGCCAAGGGATAGTGATGTGTTTTCTTGTATTAGTTGTGTATGATTTGGTGTATTTATTTTGTCTTTTAGACATGTGTTCATATTTGTGATGTGTTTTGAGATGTGTATTTGTGACATGTGGACATGTGTTATATGCATTATTGTGGTTATGGATTATGGTGGTACCTTGTTATGTGCTGTTATGTGCTGTGCGCGGTGTATGACCCATTTCGGTGTTGTGGTTTGCCGGGTGACAAATGGGTAGCTTGTGTTTGTTTTTCTCGTATGTCATTTCTTTTCGAGGACGAAAAGTCTTAAGGGGGAAAGGATGTAATGACCCGTGTGTAACCCGTGTGTAAGAAGTTAACCACAAACACGTTGGATGTTGGTGCACAAGTTTGAGGTAAGAGATGAGCCCAAGAGGGGACTTTTGGGAGGTGCGTGTGACAAGTGATAACGTACCTTTATGCCCTAGGAAGATGCTATGCGTATACAGGCGGTTTTAAGCTGTTTTGGCTGATCTTGGAGCTCACTTTTGATAGGGTAGATGGCCTCAAACAATTGGCGTGTAAGAACAAAAGTTTCTTAGAATGAGGTCCTCTACCTACCACAGAAATTTCAGAGCATTTGGAGCTGCACGTGAATTCACCCATTTCACGTGCAAGCATATTTTTGCTTCCTAGACCTCTACAAGATGCAAGGAGGCTTGGGGTGAAGTTTGAGTGCATTTGGAGCTGCACGCCAATTGGGGAATTGGCGTTCAAATTGGCATGCAAGCATATTTTTGCATGGTTATCTTGGTTTTATCATTCTAATCATCTTTTCCCAAAGGATCATGTTGGAATTGTGAATATTTTGGTGTGTATGGATGTGGGAAGGTCATAGCTTGTTCCATCAAAACTACGTCGTTTTGATGCTAGGATTCACTTAATCAAAACTATGTCGTTTTGATGTTGTGTTGCCTATATAAGGAGGAGAAGCCCCTCTGTTTTAGGTTTAGGGTTTGTTGCTCCACCAGCCGCGAGAAGAGAGAGAGAGAGGGAAGGAGACCTCCTGGTTGCTGTCAGGCGTCTTGCGTGGGTGATCGGTGTCTCGTGGGCGGACAGCGTTCGGCGTGGGAACAGTATTGCGGTGTTGTTGCCTTTTACTTGAGGTAGGGGTTCTGTTCTTCCTAAATCCTCCTCTGTCCTAGGGTTCTAGGGCAGACTATGGATTATATTTGTTTATATATATATGTAATCCATATAGGTGTGATCTCCTATATGGATGTTGGCCTTCAGTGGCATTTTGGTGTGATTCTGTTGTTACATGCTATATGTTCGATGAAATGCCTGTGTGAACATAGCTGTGTGTATATGCCCATTACGTGTTTGGTAATATGTCTGTGGGGCTGGACTTGTGATTTGGTGTATGTATGCATGATGGGTGTTTGTTCTATTGCCTGAATGGCTGGGTTTGTGCACTTGTGAACGGGTGCACACCAAGTGTTTGGTTTTATGCTTGAGTGACCGTGGTGTGTGTTGTGTGCATGACTGTGGTATCTGGCCTGAAGAGGCGGTTAAACTACTTTGCCTGAGAGGTGGTTAAACCAGTGGCCTGAAGAGGCGGTTAAACTACTTTGCCTGAGAGGCGGTTAAATCAGTGGCCTGAAGAGGCGGTTAAATTACTTGCTTGAGATGTGGTTTGTTAGCCACTGTGGCTGGGGCTAGGGTTACGCCCGCCTGTGTGGAATGTTTTATTTTCTTTTTCCTATTACTGTCACGTCACTAAACCTGTGCACATGCATGTAGCCACTAGGAGCATGGGAAGGTTTGGGGAGACTTGATCCCTACTGAGCTGTGGTTGCTCACCCCTCCTACTGTGTTTGCTTGTTTTTCAGGGACTTACAGGCGTTAGGTGGATACACCAAGGTGGAAGACCTTATTTATTTTACTCTCTTCCATTTATGTTATTTTTTTTGGGGATTGATGTAACCCCAGTGGGGATGGATTGGAAAGGATTTTGTTGTAATAAAGACTGGTTTGGATTGTGGATTACTTTTATGGACATTACTTTCTTGAATGTGTTGTGGATGTTTAAAATGTTAAATTCGGGGTTTGCATCCTAACCCCTTTGCCCTCCGTGTGGGTACAAGGGGAGTCACGTACCGGTTTCCTCGGGTTGGAAATCCGGGGCGTGACAAATAATAAATGACAGAAATCAGTTAGGATTATAGAACCGACTTTAGAGCTTCAAACACCGGACTGCTGTGTGAATCCCGTCCACGCCTATAGTCGCCTGCTCCAATTGAACCAACAAATCCGGCAATGAGATTTGTGAAAAAGATTTCCTAGTATTTGGATGACTGGATTGATGTATTTTTTGGGTCTGAGATTTTTGGTGGCTGGGAATAAGGAAAGTTGGCATAAGAAATAGGGAAACAAAGATTTTTTTTGATTTGTGATGGAAATATAAGAACAAAAAAGAAGGGGGCAGACTGGGATTGTTTTTTTTTTTTTGTATTTTTTCGTTTTCTGGGAAAAGAGAGTTGAAACGAGCAAGAGAGAAAGAGGAGTTGGAAAGGATAGGCGATTTTGGTTTTGGGAAAGGGAGAGAGTTGGGCGAAAATCTAGGTGTTCCTCTTTTGGGATCAGGGAATTAGATGTGAAGATTGGGGCAGATGACAGAATAGCAGAACTTTTTGGTTTTTTTCTTTTGCAGAATATCCTTCTTTTTTTTTTTGTTGGGCGTAATCTCCCTCTTCTTTTTTCTTTTCTGGGGCTGAACTCTTTTTTCTCTCTGCCGAAGTCTCTTTTTTGCATGGACAGAAGACTGCATTTTAAAGGAATTGGCTGGATTGCATTGATTGCAGCATTTAATGTTGTATCATTGATGCAGCATTTTTTATTTTTAGATTTTGCCTTCTGTTGGAGGGAACAGCGACTTGTGCAGCTCGTGATTGTCCTTTTTTAATTTTTCATTTAGCACATGTGACCGACAAGCGTTGAAAAACACTCTGTCAGATGGCCAACTCTCAACGAATGTGTCCCGTGAGTAGCCAGCGAGAATGCTAGCGAGAGAGTCAACGAAAGAAGCCAAACAGCGAAGGTCAACGGGTCAAAGTGTTGAAGTGTCGGCATGGTCGAAGGTCAATGGTCAATGGGTCGAAGGTGGTGGGTCGAAGGTCAACGGTCAACGGGTCGAAGTGTCGGCAGATCAAAGGTCAATGGTTAATGGGTCGAAGGGCAGGGGCGAAGGGTCTAAGGTCAACGGTCAACGAGTCGAAGTGTCGGCAGGCTTACAGGCTTCGAGGCTTCGACCTACCGACACTTCGAGGCTACGAGTCACGTTTTTTTTAATTACCCTTTTATCCCCACTTAAAATACCAAAATGGATGACCTTTTAGGGATTGTTTAGGAAGATCCGTATTCGACTAAATAGACATTTTGGACTATTCCCCACGTGCACATTTTCGGGCAATTTGACTAAGGGCATTGACCGTCTTTTGGCAAGTTTGACTTTTTCCAACGAAAATTGTTTTGGCCATAACTTCTTCATTTTAAATCAGAATTGAGCTCGGTCAAGTACGTTAGTCTCCAAATTTCATCCTCTATCACTTAGCGTTGATTTTGGGGCACTTTAGGGGCTGACAATAGAGGTTATCAATTTTGGGCTTCCCGGTTTGTGTCAATGCGTCCATCTTGTGTAAATCGCAGGGAATCTCTAAGGACCTGTTCAACAAGGTAAATGGCATGGGCAAAAAGGTATATACATCAAATGGGGTTAGTATGTCCAACCCGGACAAAATGGGGTCCAACAGCTGCCCCTCTTTGTGCACTGTTTGTATACAAACAACGTACAAAGATAAAAGGGAGTCATTTTGGACGTGTTGGAGCACTTACCTGACTTACCTAGCACAGAGGAAGAGTAGAATGCGACGGTTGGGGCTGTCCCAAATAGGGTAAAGGGGCTTCACAGGCCGGCGGACTTGGATAATACTTTGATGAGGCATCTAAGGCCGCCTACGATGTAAAGATACTGGAGATTGAAAGCCTACAACAATGACAAGCTTGAACTGAAAAATGGAAAGCCCACAGCAATGATAGGCTTAAACTGAAAATTGAAAGGCCCACAGCAACGATAGGCTTGAATTGAAAATTGGAAGCCCACAGCAACGATAGGCTTGGACTGAAAATTGAAAGGCCCGCAGCAACGGTAGGCATGAACTACAACAAATTGAAAGGCCCACAACAATGATAGGCTCAAATTGAAAATGAAAAGCCCATAGCAATGATAGGCTTAAATTGAAAATTGAGAGGCCCACAGCAACGATAGGCTTGAATTGAAAATGCAAAGCTCACAGCAACGATATGGTTGAACTGAAAATGGAAAGGCCTAGAGCAACGGTAGGTGTGAACTACAACAAATTGAAAGGCCCACAGCAATGATAGGCTTGAATTGAAAATGGAAAGCCCACAGCAATGATAGGCTTGAACTGAAAACGGAAAAGCCCATAGCAACGATAGGCTTAAACTGGATAGACTTATTGGAGACATCAATTGGTATTTGAGGGAAATGCTTTGGGGAATTGGTGAGCTTGGGAAGTAACCCAATTTGGGCTCCCTCTATGAGTTCACTCAAGGAGATCGCTCTACGAGGTGACCCAAAAAGGGAAAAAGTTTGTTCACGTGCCAAAAGGATGCGTTTAGAGCTTGGAGAAATTGCAAAGAAAGAGTTGTACAGTTGAACAAAGAAAGCTAGGATAGCTTGATGAGAAGCTTGCTAAGTATGAGCTCTTAGGATCTTCAAAGGCGACAATATTCCTGAAATTACAGAGTATGCTGAATGTATGCAAATGATGCATGGAATGCAATGTGCTGTATGCGAGGATGCATAAACCTCAACCTGTGGTGCCATATGATGCAATGTGATGCGATACGATGTATGCATCGAATGCAATGTGATGTTTTGGCAAGGGCTGGAGATTTATCTCAATGCTGTTAGAGAGGTTGGCTAACATTCAACTTGTTGGGGAACAATTTTTCTCTGGCTGGGGAGTCCGCTCTATCTTTGCTGGGGAACTCCCTTTTGTGGATGAAGGGTCTGTTTAATTTAGCTTCGCCGCATTGAGGAGCTTGACTTGACGACTTCTCTGGGGATAGTGATATTCTGTGGAGATATGGGTACTTTGAGTTGGGGGACTTAACTTGTTTAGGGATTTTGAGCTTGACCCTATCCATAAGGTAATGCCGAAAGAGCTTACTTGGGATTTAAGATTTTCTACTTAAATGTGAAATGAAGATGATAACATATGATTAAGGATATAAAATGGGATTTTGCTGGTTTGATCCCACAAAACATATGTATATTATAAAAAGTGCCCTGTTGTTATAATCTGAAAAACAGAATTACAAGTCTTGAAAAAGCATAATATACAAATTTGATTCGAGTGTGCCTTAGGTTTGACCAGGTCTTCCACCGTTGGCAGCTGTTGTCTTTAGGTGGCGTTGTGTCTATTATTTGCAAAGGACCTTGTTTCATGTGGTCTTGATCCTCCGAGATTCTGACTGATTTCATTCTTCAAGATTTGTTTTTGGCTTTGCATTTTACCCTTGGTGCCCTTTCAGGTTTTCACCAAGTCCGCCTTTATTTGCTCCTTTGTCTTTTGTTAGAGCTTTGTATTTTACCCTTGGTGCCCTTTTGGGTTTTCACCAAGTCCGCTCATTGCGGTCATGCTTATTCCTTTCATGTCTAGGAAAAAGGATTAAGTAACTCCTCATTTGGACGAGAGAGTTAAGCATAGAACTTTTTTACCACATCACTATTTACTTGGTTAGGAGCTCATCACCATCCATTCTGGCCAGGATTAAGGCGCCTCCTGAGAATGCTTTCTTTACAACAAATGGGCCTTCATAATTGGGAGTCCATTTGCCTCTATGGTCATGTTGGTAAAATCTTCTTGAGGACGAGGTCACCCGCTTGAAAGCTTCTGGGCTTCACCTTTTTATTGTAGTTGTTCATCATTCTCTGTTGATACAATTGTCCACTGCAGACTGCTGCCAAGTGTTTGCCTTCGATTAAGTTCGACTGCTCATAACGGCTTTGGGCCCATTCTGCTTCTTTGAGCTAAGTATCTTTGAGAATTCGGAGGGAAGGTATCTCCACTTCGACATGTAAGACGGCTTCCATACCATAAACCAAAGAAAACGGAGTTGCCCCAGTTGATGTTCGCATTGAGGTACGATAAGCATGAAAAGCATATGGTAGTTTCTCATGCCAATCTTTGTATGTCTCAGTCATCTTTTTGATAATGTTCTTAATGTTCTTATTGGTTGCTTCAACTACTCCATTCATCTTGGGGCGATAGGGAGTCGATTTGCGGTGTTGAATCTAGTACGTTTCGCACAATTTACCCATCATCCGACTATTCAGATTGGCAGCATTGTCTGTTATTGGTATTTAACAAATGATTTTCAGCTCTTAGATCGTGATACCAAGCTTCTTTTCCTCTAAAGTCAGTGATGTCCTTTTCGAGTCTATTAATAGTAAATTCAAGACGTTTATTCTGACTTTCCATATCTTTGTACATTTGAGTAATTATCAGTCTCTCATTCTTTTCATGATCACATGCAGTAGTAAGAGATTCTAATTTACTCAGGAGCTCAGAGATAGAAGGTACCTCAGTACTTGCCATGAGGCAGACGTTCGGCTTAGTGGTTGGCTCATCATCCGAGGATTCCTCCTCTTCTTCCGAGCCACTCATGTATTTTGTCACGAGCGCCTTCCTCTTGTTCTTGCTGTTGTCTGAGGTGGAGCGCCGAGGAGTTACCCTGTCACTTTTCTCGGCCACTTTTGATTTGGACCTGCATTCCTTGGCCCAGTGACCGGTTTTCCCACAGTTGAAGCATTCCTGGGAACTGGACTCCGGTCGCTCCTTCCTTTGGAAAGATGATGATGAGCGTCTCCTGAACCCTTTTCTGCTTTTCCATAGGAATCGCTCAAAGGATTTGACAAGAAGTGCTATCTCCTCCTCCTTGTCAGAATCAGAACTCTCGGACACGTCCGTATCATCATTCCTTAGTATGTTTAGACATTCTGTAGCTTTGAGAGCTACCCCCTTTTCTTTCCGAGCTATTTTCTCATCCCGGTCAGAGTACTTAAACCTGAATTCGTGAGTCCGCAGCTCTCCATATAGTTCCTCAAGGGAAACATACTGCCAGTTCTTGTCTGATTGCATCTGGAGTTGTTTGGAGTAGTAGCGATCCGGCAAGGAGCGAAAGAACTTGTCATTGATCTGGGATTGAGAATAGTGCTCATTGACAGTTTTCAGCTCAAGAATGAGCTTGCCGAATCTCCGTAGATGCTTTCGAGTGATTCGCCCGGTTTATGATTAAAACTCTCAAAGTTCTGTCTGAGAGTACAGATCACGTTCTGCATCTGGGACTAACTCCCCTCATAGAGGATTGTGAGTTTGTCCCAAACAGCTTTTGCTGTCGTGCAGCCCTGGACGTCCGTGAAAGCCTCGGAATCCAAAGACGATGTAACATAAGCCGGAGCCTTTTCACTAGTGCAATGCCAGGCTCTTTCATCGTTGGTAGGTTCAGCATCTGTCTTTGGCCTCCTAACTCCATCTTCTCCGATAGTCATCAGAATTGGAATCTCCTGATGAAGACATGGCCACATAAGATGATCATGGCATACCATAAACATCTTCATGCGAGCTTTCCACTGGGAGAAAAGCTCAGGTGTGAATTTGGGCGGTTTCGTCAAAGTAAAGCCAGAACTCGTGGTTGAGAAGCGGCGCAGCAGCAGGTTGAGGTGGGTCGACATTTTCACCGTCGTTTCGATTCGGGATGGGCTCCTGTGCACCTCCGGAGTTAAGGCGAGTGTTGAATAGCATACTGCTTTCTTCGGCCATTTCTGAGATTGAAAGAGTGGGATCTCTACTTAGAACAAATAGAACTTGCTTTGATACCACTTGATGGTCCCTTGGAGCCTAGAGGGGGGTGAATAGGCTCTTATCGAAACTCTTTTCTTTCTCTTAAGACACAAACACTTATCTAGTTAAGTGATAGAATCACCAGGAAGATAACCAGATAGTGGAAGTATTTTGTTTTATTATCACAAGATAAATACAACAAAATAGAAGCAAGACTCTCTTACACTCTGTTTACAAATGAACTCACACACTAGCCAAATTCTATCTCCCAAAACTTAAATCCGCTTGTGCATACACAGGGTTAATCTTTTCTTTCAAAAGCACAATCGCGCGCTGTACACAAATATACAATTATGACTATTTATACAAACATTCCTAAGAGACAACCATGGAACTTGTAGTTCCGGAATGCGTTCAGCACTAACTATTCCTGGTAATCTCTCGCCTTTTTACCTGTGGATTGTGGAGCTCAAGATCTTGGGTTTGAAGAGTATAAGTGTCTTTGTGAGTTCCCAAATATAATTAAGGTTGTGTCCACATATCCGGATGATCCACGTGTAAGATTCTTCAGGTTCTCAATAAATTTGTCTTACATCGAGACGCCACGAGCTGATAACTTTAAATGCGGTTGAGTTAAAGAAGTATCTTCTTGGTCCAGTGTAATTTTCCTTACTCCGTAGCTAATGAGGCTTGGAACCTTACTCCGTGTCAGTGATTGCTTACTCCGTATCTATTTGGTACTGGAATCCTTAGTCCGTGTCAGCGCTTCCTTACTCCGCATGTAAGTTCCTTACTCCGTATGTAAATTCCTTACTCCGTATGTAAGTTCCTTACTCCAGGCGAGTCTTGAAAAGTTGGATGACTTATTCCGTATCAGTGCTTCCTTACTCTGCATGTAAGTTCCTTACTCCGTATGTAAGTTCCTTACTTCGTATGTAAGTTCCTTACTCCGGGCGAGTCTAAGGGATCGGAGTGCTTACTCCGTACTAGCGCTTCCTTACTCCGTATGAGTAAGTTGTCCGGATTCCTTACTCCGCATCTAATTTCCTTACTCCGTGTCTAATAAAGACTCGAGTCCTTATTCCGCATGTGTACTTCCTTACTCCGCATGTATGGAAGACTCGGAT
The DNA here is from genome assembly GCA_023512835.1 of Taxillus chinensis. Taxonomy (NCBI): domain Eukaryota; kingdom Viridiplantae; phylum Streptophyta; class Magnoliopsida; order Santalales; family Loranthaceae; genus Taxillus; species Taxillus chinensis. The sequence continues at coordinate 9,471,456 of CM042087.1, forward strand.
GCCTTACTCCGTGTCTTCTTTTACTTCGTGCGACCTTGTAAACCAAGACTCTTACTTAGCGTCAATTTGACTTAGTCCGCACGAATGTTCCTTGTTCCGTATGTATTGGTGACTTGGTTATTTACCAAGTGTTTGACGACACTCACTCTTGTCCGGATCAGGATTATGTATCCTGTCCTTAGCTTTGCTCTCACGAGTGTATCTCCGGATTAATAACATATCTTCTGCAACGATCAAAGAAACACAAAAGATCTCAGATCAAATTACATAAGGCTTTATCAGCATTATCCAAATTCTGGGCTTGATCCAACACTCTACTTTGAGTAGTTTAAAGGTGTGGTCTGCGTTATCAGAGAAGGGTTCGGGAGTTGGTAACGTGTAGGGAAGGATTAACACCCCTACAGCGCCCTTTCGATATCTATTTTCGGAGGAGGTTTTCTATTTTATTTGCACTGCCACGACTGGGTTAGATTTCCTAAAAAGTCTATGATTTTTATTTAGCTAAGTTATTTATTAAAGTCATGGTTAAAATGGATTTACCCTAAATTTCTAAAGGGAATCCTAAAAGTTTGGTTTTTTTGTTTGAAGTGGGAATGAGATCCTAGGGGTTTGTTTTGGTTTTTGGTTTTATTTTTGAAATTGAAGCCCTAAAAAATGGACATATATTTTTTTTACTTTCCTTTTTTTTGGGTTTTTGGGTTAGAAAGCATTTTTTGTTTTTGTGCTTTGTTAAAAAAATGTTTTGTTTTTGTTTTGTTTTGTTTTTTGTTTTTTTTTTTGTTTTTGTTTTTTTTTTTCCGTTTTTCTAAGACATTTTGGAAAACATTTTATTAAAACATTTTCAAAACATTTTATTGAAAACATTTTGAAAACATTTTATTGCAAAACGTTTTTGGTTTTGTTTTTTTTTTGTTTTTTGTTTTTGCTTATTTGTTTTTTAAGGAGACATCTTTGAAAACATTTTGAAAACCTTTTATTGAAAACGTTTTGGAAAACATTTTGTGGAAAACGTTTTGTTTTTTTGTTTGTTCTTTTTTGTTTTTTTTAAGAATTGACCATATCAAAATACATGCATATCAAAATAAAACGTGAATTGTGTGGTTGTGACATACAAAAATAACATAAAAAAACAAAACCACCCTCTCTTTTTTTTTTCCTTTTTTTTCTCCTTTTCGTTTTCATTCCCCTCTTTGCTCTCTCTTTTTCCTTACTATTCCTTACATATTACAACATACAATATATATAGAGAAAAAAAGAAATACAAGGAAAATACAATAGATGTCAACAACATAAAAAGGAAAATACAAAGAAAATACAACACATAACAAGAACTGAAAAAAGAAAAAAAAATACAAGAAAAGACTAAGAATTACATCAAATATAAGGATAATTACGCTAAGAAATAATAAATGATAGAAATCAGTTAGGATTATAGAACCGACTTTAGAGCTTTGAACACCGGACTGTTGTGTCAATCCCATCCACGCCTATAGTCGCCTGCTCCAATTGAACCAACAAATCTGGCAATGAGATTTGTGAAAAAGATTTCCTAGTATTTGGAGGACTGGATTGATGTATTTTTTGGGTCTGAGATTTTTGGTGGCTGGGAATAAGGAAAGTGGGCGTAAGAAATAGGGAAATAAAGATTTTTTTTTATTTGTGATGGAAACGTAAGAACAAAAAAGAAGGGGGAAGACTGGATTTTTTTTTTGTATTTTTTCATTTTCTGGGAAAAGAGAACTGAAACGAGCAAGAGCGAAAGAGGAGTTGGATAGGATAGGCAATTTTGGTTTTGGGAAAGGGAAAGAGTTGGGCGAAAATCTGGGTGTTCCTCTTTTGGGATCAAGGAATTAGATGTGAAGATTGGCGCAGATGACAAAATAGCAGAACTTTTCATTTTTTTCTTTTGCAGAATGTCCTCCTTTTTTTTTTGGTTGGCGTAATCTCCCTCTTCTTTTTTCTTTTCTGGGGCTGAACTCTTTTTTCTCTCTGTTGAACTCTCTTTTTTGCGGGGACAGAAGACTGCATTTTAAAGGAATTGGCTGGATTGCATTGATTGCAGCATTTAATGTTGTATTTGATGCAGTATTTTTTATTTTCAAATTCTGCCTTCTATTGGAGGGAACAAGGACTTGTGCAGCTCGTGATTGTCCTTTTTTAATTTTTCATTTAGCACATGTGACGGACAGGCGTTGAAAAACACTCTGTCAGATGGCCAACTCATAACGAATGTGTCCCATGAGTAGCCTGCGAGAGAGTCAGTGAAAGAAGCCAAACAGCGAAGGTCAACGGGTCAACGGGTCGAAGTGTCGGCAGGGATGAAGGTCAATGGTCAACGGGTTGAAGGTCGGTGGGTCGAAGGGTAGGGGCGAAGGGTCGAAGGTCAATGGTCAACGGGTCGAAGTGTTAGCAGGCTTACAGGCTTCGAGGCTTCGAGTCACGTTTTTTTAATTACCCTTTTATCCCCACTTAAAATACCAAAATGGACGACCTTTTAGGGATTGTTTAGGAAGACCCGTATTCGCCTAAATAGACATTTCAGACTATTCCCCACCTGCACATTTTCAGGCAATTTGACCAGGGGCATTGACCGTCTTTTGGCAAGTTTAACTTTTTCCGACGAAAATTGTTTTGGCCATAACTTCTTCATTTTAAATCAGAATTGAGCTCGGTCAAGTGCGTTAGTCTCCAAATTTCATCCTCTATCACTTGGCGTTGATCTTGGGGCACTTTAGGGGCTGGAAATAGAGGTTATCAATTTTGGGCTTCCCAGTTCGTGTCAATGCGTCCATCTTTTGCAAATCGCAGGGAATCTCTAAGGACCTATTCAACAAGGTATATGGCATGGGCAAAAAGGTATATACATCAAATGGGGTTAGTATGTCTAACCCGGACAAAATGGGGTCCAACAGTGCTTATGGTTGTTAATATTCTTAGTTGTGTGTGATTTGACGAGTTGTTGGTTATTTTGTTCGTGGGTGTTGTTTTATTTATCATGCTAGTTGTAACTAGGTTGTGTATAATTATTTTAGCCTGGGGAGTGTTATTTAATTGAGGATGACTTGTCTTTTCGAGGATTGGGCTTGGGCCCTGAACTGGACAATATCGTGCTATGGAGGACTTGGACAGTTACAGATGGTATCAAAGTTGGGGACCGGGTCGGTGTGCCATAGTCCCATGGGGACATGGGCCTCCTAAGAGGGGTGGATTGTGGAGTCCAAGGACTTTACAAGTTCCACATCAGTTGGGGAGGAAAATTTAACATGTTTCAACCGTGAAGATTGAAGGAAGAAACATGCTTAACCCTAACAAAAGGGTTTCTGACTTTGGGCGACCTATAAAAGCAAGGAATGTGCCTAACTTGCGAGCAAGCGCCCATAATATTTTTGAGTAGACAAAAAACATATCTAAAGAGAAAAAAACGATGCAGAGTAGTTCATACGATATATACAGAAAGAGAGGAAGATTGAAAGAGAGATAACAACGAGTTAATCTGTCTTTCTTCCTCATACATTCAAAGAACAGATCGTGAGTTCAGCAAAAGGAGTGGTTGAAGGTCGAGCATAGCAAACAGCTGAATATATAGGAGCAGATTGCATCAGACATTTCTTTACAAGGGCTAGACCCTACTGTATTAAAAGAAGATAGTGGATTAGACTCGGTGTAGGTACACCCTCACCACCGTGGAATAGATCACATTGATCGAACCACGTAAACCGTGTGTCTTTGTCTTTTACTTTTAATACATACTTGTTATTTAATTGATCTTGCATGAGACACTAACATACCACCCAAACAATAACCCCACCTGTTGGAATACCTCTAAAGCATCCTACTCTTTAAAACTAAAGGAATAGTTTTAAAGTATACAGATTCACCCCCTCTCTGTATACACACACGCATACCAAGACGATCACGCTTGGAACCTGGGAATATCAATTGATCTCAGAGCTAAGTTCTCACTAGAGGTAGATCTATCACTCTGTGGAGAAGTGATCTCATAGATCGATATATTTGTGTATTGCTGAGATCTGTGGCTTAACAACTTAGTGACCAAGCAAGAGTCTAGTTGGTATATATATTTAAAAGATAGAGATTCCTATCAGCGGACCGAGTACCAGCTCTAACTACGCAAAGAGTGTACCTATCTTTGATGGCACAAATTATAAGATGTGGAGAGCGAGAATGGAGACTGTGTTCATGTCCATGGGTATGGACGTTGAGCGGGTAATCGGATATGGTTACATAGAACCAGCCAATGACAGAGAACCCACAGAAGCTGAAAGAAGAACCTACGAGCTGAATAGCAGAGCTCTAAGTGTAATTACATCAACACTCATAGACTCTGAATATGCTAAGGTTATGGACTGCAGGGTTGCAAAGGATTTATGGGATAGACTGGAAAGTGTCTATCAAGGAGATGACAGATTAAAGCAAACCAGGCTGCAACTATATACTTAAAGATTCAAATCTCTCAAAATGGAAAAGCAAGAGAGTATATAGGAGTTCTTTGTTCATTTGACCGAGATTGTCATTGACATGAAAAGTCATGGCAAAAATAAAAAGAACTTTGCAATTGTAAAGAAAGCTCTGAGAGTTCTACCCAAGAGATTCATCCCAAGGGTGAAAGTTTTGGAGAACAGCCAAGACTTGGAAACGATGAGTTTGCAGGAGTTGCAGTGCAGTCTAACTGCTTTCGAGATGAAGCTGCACTCTTATGAAGAGCCATCCACTTCAACATCCCAGCCCACAGCCAAGGAAGCGAAATAAGTAGCCTTCAAGGCTATGCGAAAATTAAGAATAAAGAAAGAAGTTGAGTCCTCAGAAGAACAAGAGGACAGTGACAGTGAAGATGGTGAAGATGAGGTGGTAGCTTACTTCATAAGAAAATTTAGAAAAGGTGGAGTAGGAAAATAAGCTGAAGGAAAAGGGAAAAGAGGACTTTCCCTAAGATGCTTTAAGTGTGGAAAGCGGGAGCACTTTGCATCACAATGCAAAGTGAAAGCTAATGACTCGGATGATGAAGCCTCAGATGAAGAGGATACAAAGTGGAAGAAATCATCATACCGAAGAAGCAATTCCACAAGGAGACCAACAGCTCCACAGAAGAAGAAGGGCTCATACAAGAACTACATGAGCCGGATTACTAAATCTGATGATGAGAATGAATGTTCATCAGATTGTGCTTTTGTCGCCAAGATATAGGTAGACAATGGCAGCACTACCTCCGAGAAGGATGAGGCAGTAGAAGAAGAAGTAGATCTGGAGGAGGAGCTCGAGCTAGCAACAGAGGAGATCCACAAGAGAGGTTGCAGGATAAAGCAGCTTAAGGGAGAGCTCAAGCAAGCCAAGGGAGAGCTTGGCGAAATCAAAAGTGAGAAGGATAAGGTGTTGGAGGACTCCAAAAAGTTCTGTGAGGAAATTGTCAGTCTAAAGCTTAAGCTAAAGGAGCAAATCAAAATCTATGATGACATTACCACAGAACTAACCATCCAGAGACATCACAATCTAACGGCTTGAAGAAGAACTGGTAGGCCTTCAACTGAATATCTCAAAGGACAAAGCCAGTTAAGCCTCAACCTCTAGAAGTTCCCAGATCACATCACGCATCACTCCACATGAAGCTCAGAGAACCGGGGCAACACTGCAGACGGGAATGGTTGTTAATTCTGATTTCCATGACAATTCTATGAAGCTTACTGTCATGCTTTAGACTAGCAAGAAAACGGAGAGAGTGAATGACGTGAAGATGGAGAGACACTCAGAGGAGTCCAAGACTATAGGAGCGGTCAAATGCATTCAGAAATCTGAACATTCCAAGAATGTAAAGAAATCTAATGCGTATGTCATTTCCACAAATGTTTGGGTGCCCCTCAAGAAACAAGGTAAACCTGTGAAACCAACTGTCAAGGCCAAGCTTGTTTTGAAGAAGATCCCAGTTGTTCAAAAGCTGAGTAACACCAGCTTTCAGGGTCACTGCTACTACTGTGTAGTGTGGGGTCATATGGCTAGATTTTGTTGGTAAAGGTATCCAATGCAAGCTCCTAGAACTGCGATGAAGACAAATCTGGCAAAGTAAGATTTGGCAATGATAGCTCACTGAAGATCAAGGGGCTAGGATCATCCAGATGGGGAAAGAATAAACTGAAGGATGTTCTGCATGTTGAAGGATTGAAATACAATCTAGCATCCGTCAGTCAGCTGTATGATGTAGGTCATGGAGTGACCTTTATAAAAACTGATTGTCAGGTGAAAAGAGAAAATGGTAACACAGTAGCAACTGGAAGAAGGACAGATGGGGACTTGTATGTAATTGATAAAAGTAAGACCCATAGCTGTCATATAACAAAGGTAGAAGAAAATGAACTCTGGCATAGAAGACTGAGACATCTGAATCAAAAGAATATGAGAAGACTTGTTAATTGCAAGGCTATCAGGGATATCCCAGATATTAAAAGAGAAAGAGAGCATGTCTACTCAGCATGCTTACATGGAAAACAAGCCAGATTTCACTACCATGTGAAGGAGTATATGTCACGCCCCGGATTTTCGACCCGGGGAAACCGGTACGTGACTTCCCGTTCACCCACATGGAGGGTAAAGGGGTTGGATTACTAGATGCCATAAAAGCAAAACTAACAATTACAATAAACAAACAAGCCACATCTTTATTTAATTTCAAACATCAAAGGGGTCACAAACCAACCATGTTCCATACTACAATTCAATCCCTTATTACATTTCCCCCCCTTGGGGTTACATAAATTATAAAATTACATTACTGAACTGAACAATAAAATGAAGATGGTCTTTCACCTTGGTGTATCCACCTAACGCCTGTAAGTCCCTGGAAAACAAGCAAACACAGTAGGAGGGGTGAGCAACCACAGCTCAGTAGGGATCAAGTCTCCCCAACCCTTCCCATGTTCCTAGCGGCTACATGCATGTGCACAGGTGTAGTGACGTGGCAGTATTAGGAAAAAGGAAAATAAAACATTCCACACAAGCGGGCGTAACCCCAGCCCCAGCCACACTGGCTAACAAACCATATCTCAAGCAAGTAATTTAACTGCCTCTTCAGGCCACTGATTTAACCGCCTCTCAGGCAAAGTAGTTTAACCGCCTCTTCAGGCCACTGGTTTAACCGCTTCCCAGGCAAAGTAATTTAACCGCCTCTTCAGGCCAGATACCACAGTCATGCACACAACACACACTACGGTCACTTAAGCATAAAACCAAACACTTGGTGTGCACCCATTCACAAGTGCACAAACCCAGCCATTCAGGCAATAGAACAAACACCCAGCATGCATACATACACCAAATCACAAGTCCAGCCACACAGGCATATTACCAAACATGTAATAGGCATATACACACAGCTATATTCACACAGGCATTTCATCGAACATATAGCATGCAACAACAGAATCACACCAAAATGCCTTTGAAGGCCAACATCCATATAGGAGATCACACCTATATGGATTACATATATATATAAACAGATATAATCCATAATCTTCCCTAGAACCCTAGGACAGAGGAGGATTTAGGAAGAACAAAACCCCTACCATGTATGTTCTCCTGCTCCCGCTTCGACGCAAGACTCCGACCACCCACGCAAGACGCTCCGGCAGCCACCAGAAGCTCTCCTTCCCTCCTCTCTCTCTCTCTCTCTCTCTCTCTCTCTGCGACGGCTGGTGGAGCAACAAACCCTAGACCTAAAACAGAGGGGCTTTTCCTCCTTATATAGACAACACAACATCAAAACGACGTAGTTTTGATTAAGTGAATCCCAGCATCAAAACGACGTAGTTTTGATGGAACAAGTTATGACCTTTCCACATCCATACACACCAAAATGTTCACAATTCCAACATGGTCCTTTGGGAAAAGATGATTAGAACGACAAAACCAAGGTAACCATGCAAAAACATGCCTGCACGCCAATTTGAACGCCAATTCCCCAATTGGCGTGCAGCTCCAAATGCACTCAAACTTCACCCCAAGCCTCTTTGCATCTTGTAGAGGTCTGAGAAGCAAAAATATGCTTGCACGTGAAATGGGTGAATTCACGTGCAGCTCCAAATGCTCTGAAATTTTTGTAGTAGATAGAGGAGCTCATTCTAAGCAACTTTTGTTCTTGCACGCCAATTGTTTGAGGCCATCTACTATACCAAAAGTGAGCTCCAAAATCTACCAAAACAACTTAAAATCGCATGTATATGCATAGCATCTTCCTAAGGCATAAATGTACGTTATCACTTGTCACATGCACCTCCCAAATGTCCCCTCTTGGGCTCATCTCTTACCTCAAACTTGTGCACCAACATCCAAGGTGTTTGTGGTTAACTTCTTACACACGGGTCATTACAGTATAGTTCATAAGAAGCTCTGGATATTGTGCATACAGACCTGTGTGGACCAATGAGAAACAAGGGACTCAATGGTGAAAGGTAATTCATTCTATTTGTGGATGATTTCACCAGGAGGACTTGCATTATGTATTTAAAGCACAAGACAGAAGCTCTGGACTACTTTAAGAAGTACAGAAAAATGGCTGAGAATGATTGTGGTCGAAGGATTAAGATCTTAAGATCTGATCAAGGTACTGAGTTTACTAATGATGCCTTTGAAAGGTATTTGAACAAACATGGGATTCGGCATCAATTATCAGCAGCGAGAACTCCATAGCAAAACGCGGTTATTAAAAGAAAAAACAGGGCTATCATTAAGATAGGCAGAACCTTGCTGCTAGAAGCTAATCTTCATGCAAGGTTTTGGACAGAGGCAACAAGAACAGTAGTACATCTCCTGAACAGAGTAACATTAAGACCAAGAACAGACTGCACACCCTATGAATTATGGTGTGGGAAGAAGTCAACAGCCAAATACTTCAAAATATTTGGAAGTCCTTGCTTTGTGAAGATAAAGGAGCAAGGAAGAGGAAAGTTTCATGCCAGATTTGAGGAAGGAACATTCGTTGGATACTCATATCAGACAAAGAGATATAGAGTTTTTCATCCAAGACTTGGAAAAGTTATAACTTCAAGTAAAGTTAAAGTGGATGAAAATTGGTAGAAAAATGTAACTGAGGATGAGAATCTAGATTTTGAAGTAGCAGAACCTCAGATGGAAGAAGAGACTAAGCATGAAAAAGAAAAGAAAGATGAGGACACAGACTTAGAGAAGTCTGATGAAGAAGAGAAGGAAGAGTCCAATCCTAGAGAAGATTCAACTATAAAGACCAGGAGGACATGGTCCAGTGTGTATAACAAGGATCAGATCCTTGGTGATCCCCAAGCAGGTGTAACTACTAGGAGAAAGTTTACAAGGGCTACTGCACTACTCTCTCAAATAGAGCCAAAAATAGTTGGAGAAGCAGTAAAGGATGAAGCTTGGATCACAGCAATGAATGATGAGTTGGACCAAATTGAAAAGAACAAGACATGGGAGCTGGTTCCTGACCAAAGAGCAAAAATGTCATCGGAACAAAGTGGTGTTCAGAAATAAACTAAATGAAGATGGCATGGTAGTTAGGAGCAAGGCTAGACTGGTATGCAAGGGATATTCTCAGATTGAGGGTATAGATGTTGATGAAACATTTGCACTAGTGGCAAGGCTAGAAACAATCAGGATGTTTCTTGCATTGGCAGCACATAAGAGGTTCAAAGTCTATCAAATGGAGGTGAAGTCTGCATTTCTGAATGAATTGCTAAAAGAGGAAGTTTATATTGAGCAACCAGATGGAGTACAGATTGTTGATGATGAGACACATGTGTGTAGGTTAAAGAAAGCCTTGTATGGCCTGAAGCAGGCTCCTAGAGCATGGTATAGCTGACTAGATGGGTATTTAAAAGGGATTAATTTCAGTAGAGGAATAGTGGATCATAACTTGTATATACTGAATTCAGACAGAGGTCAGCTGGCTACCATAGTCTATGTAGATGACATTATATTCGGAGGAAGTCAATCAGGATTATGTGAAGAATTTGCCAAGAGAATGAGTGATGAATTTGAAATGTCTCTCATAGGAGAATTAACATACTTCTTGGGATTATAGATCCGGCAGACTACTGAAGGAATCTTTATATCACAGCACAAGTATGCCAAAGAACTATTAAAGAAGTATGGTATGAATAATAGCAGGCCTATTGGAACACCAATGGCTACAGGCTGCAAATTACACAAAGATTAGGAAGGCGTGAGTGTAAATCAGAAAGAGTATCGAGGCATGATTGGAAGCCTCCTATACATTATAGCCTCCCGACCTAATCTTATGCAAGCTGTGTATCAAGCAAGTAGATATCAAATAGACCCGAAGGAATCCCACTTGCTGGCAGTCAAGCAAATTCGTAGATACCTACAAGGTACACTGGAAATGGGATTGTGATATCCATCTAAGGATTTAATTGAACTACAGGCTTACACTGATGCAGACTAGGCTGGAAATATTGATGATAGACGTTCTACCAGTGGTTGCAGTTTTTATTTGGGTTCAAAGTGTGTTGCATGGTTGAGCCGTAAACAAAATAATGTGGCCTGCAGCACAGCCGAAGCTAAATATGTGGCTGCACATGCTGCATGTACTCAAGTGGTATGGATGAACACTCAACTGTCAGACTTGGGAGTGGATGTGGAGTTACCTATCAACAATTAATATTAGCAGATAAAGCCAAAGGCGGGAGTGCAATTAATATTAGCACGAGGGCAATTAATATTAGCACGAGTGCAATTGAACGAGTGCAATTAATATGCTCAAATGTAGAACGAGGGCAGCCACCACTACTCTTGTTTTCTATCACAGATAAAGCCAAAGGCGGTGGATGAAGCCCTTCAAGATTCTCACTAGATAGATGCTATGCAAGAAGAGCTTAATCAGTTTAAGAGGAACAAAGTGTGGACGTTAGTACCAAGGCCGAGGTCGCAACAAGTGATTGGAGTTAAATGGGTATTCTGGAACAGACTGGATACTGATGGAATAGTAATCCGAAACAAAGCATGACTGGTAACCAAAGGATATCATCAAGAAGAAGGCTTTGATTATGATGAAACCTTTGCTCTAGTAGCTAGACTTGAAGTGATCCGAATGTTCCTGGCGTATGCATCATATGAAAACTTCATAATTTATCAAATGGACGTCAAGAGCGCTTTTCTTAATGGACATCTTCAAGAGGAGGTTCATGTTGAACAACCTCCGGGCTTCGTTGAACACAAGACTGAACATATAGTATACAAACTACGAAAAGCCTTGTATGGATTGAAGAAAGCTCCAAGAGGATGGTATGACACACTGTTAGAATTCTTGCTCAAACACAACTTCAGAAAAGGGAAGATAGACACCACATTATTCCTACAGAAAGAGAAGGGTCATTCTCGGATTGTACAGATATATGTGGACGATATCATTTTTGGATCCTCAAATCTGAAGTTTTGTAAAGAGTTTGTGAAGTTGATGACTGGCAAGTTCGAAATAAGCATGATAGGAGAATTATCGTACTTCCTTGGCATAGAAGTTAAAGAAATCAAGGATGGAATCTTCATCAACCAAGCTAAATACACACAGGACTTAATCAAGAAGTTCCCATGCCAGTCAGTGTCAAGTTAGATCCTGATCTTAACGAAGAATCAGTAAATGTGACTGAATACAGAGGGATGATAGGATCATTGCTATATCTTACAGCAAATCGCCCAGATATTATGTTTGCAACTTACATTTGTGCAAGATATCAGGCGAATCCCAAAAAGTCACACATGTTTCATATAAACAAATATTACGGTATCACAAAGGGACAGTGAATTTGGGACTTTGGTATCCAAAGGAGTCCAACTTCTCTTTATCCAGATATTCTGATGCTGATTTTGCTGGGTCTCACATTGACAGGAAAAACACTAGCGGTACTTGTCAGTTCCTTAGAAACAGATTGATTTCATGGTTCAGTAAGAAGCAAAATTCCATATCAATCTCTACTGCTGAGGCGGAATATATAGCTGCTGGGAGTTGCTGCGCACAGCTTCTCTGGATGCAAAGTCAACTTACTGTCTACGGGTTCAACATGACATTTGTTCCACTGTACTGCGATAACACCAATGTGATTGCCATCAGCAACAATCCTATTATGCACCCAAAGACGAAGCACATTGAAGTCAGGTATCACTTCATCCGAGATCATGTTCTCAAAAAGCACATATCTCTCAAACATGTTGCTACGGATGATCAACTCGCAAACATATTCAACAAGCCCTACCTGATGCAAGATTTTCTAAACTACTCCTCAAATATGGTATGCTTGACCTATCTGTATAGTTTCTAATTTATTCATTTAACAGTACTTCTTTCAGAACATGCATCATGTTACATGATGAGCATTAGACACTTACTGTTCTTACTGCAGATCATCTTTACTCGTGTCATGCATTATATTTCTGATAGTTTTCTCATATTTTCAAATGGGAGGATGCTTGCGTTTCCCGACTGAAGTCGTTTAAGCTAACATAATTAAAGCTATATGAATAAAACCTCCTTAGGATTTCATGATTCAAATTTTTCATCTCTCACCACATGTCAAATGCTTTTTCATATTGATTACAATATTAACATGCCTAGTTGAAGAAATGAAATGGGTTAGCTCGGAATGGCTGGTGGATAAAATCACGTTTGCAGTCTGATCAGCTTCTGAAGTGGAGTTTCCTCAAGGATGGACAACAATTTCTCAAGATCTAAATATTAAGCAGGAAATGTCCATCGAGAGAATTGCATGATCTAAGGGGGAGAAAATGCTTTATCTATTACCCAAGTAATAGCCTCCTTATATGTCTCGTGACCTCTTTCTTGGATGTCTATCTAAGGGGGAGTCTTTCTCGAGAGGATTGCACGATCTAAGGGGGAGCAAAAACTTCATCTATTACTTCCGTAATAACCCCCTAATATGTCTCGGATGCTCTACCCTATAACTCTCACTTCTGGATCTGACTGGGCATGCATTGTTGAATTGAAATTGTGGCGTGATTGAATGTTTTTGTTTCTTCAACTGTGCATTTTAATATGATAACCAATTGATTGCTAATGGCATGTGTTCTTTAATCTATTCTTACTCATGAATCTTAATTTGGGCAAATCATATAACTTTAATTCATCTTAGCTACGTCGTTCAACATGACGGTTTCGCTATGTTGACCAATATGAACTTATGTGTTTTTTATCTGACATATGCCTTGATTTCAATAGAAATGATCATTAACTCGTATGTATGTGTCTCACGCATTCATTTTCAATGCATAAGTTCTGTTTATTTTAGTTCGGATTATGTTGCCTTTCCATATCTATTTATATCCGTACTAATCCCAACCTATTAAGTCTTCTGTTCTTTTAGTTTATATTTGTGAAGCTACAGGTTCGGATTCTCTTTGCATTTTTGACAATATATCTTTTCTGATGTTTCGGACTTGAAGTGTTGTGGTACTTCTTTTCTCTTCGACTTCAAGACAGCAAAGGAATCTAGCTTTCTCTTACAGCACCTGTTTCTATCGACACGGTCTGTTTTTCATCCGGATATTCTTCTACGGATTATCTTTACCCCGGATGAAAGTCGGCTCAATTCCTCCTAACTCTTGGAACTCTTAAATCGTGATAAACGAAGTCTTATTTTACATCGCGTATTTTTGAGGAGGAATAATGATGGTTCATTAAATGCGCGTCTCGAGCCGGGTAATTAGTCACCTCATTATCCAGAAGACGGCAAACAGTTGTCACAAATGCTTGGTTATGTTGCCTCCACGTCATCTCTTTACTCGGGGGTGCTAACTATCAAGTCTAATGACATCAGATTGTCAGGCGGTTCACTATTCATTTCACTTAAACCCTAGATCCGCCAGCATCCACTAACCCGCCATATATATCATAAGCCTTTTTGCAAAGAGCGACTTATCACTCTCAAATTTCACAGTCGCTCTTCCCTTTCTCAAACCCTAAATTTCCTTTCCCTTCTCTGCATTCATCTCCAATGGAAGCCAAGACCGCTCTTTCCAGCGTTAATCCCGGCCATTTGGTTGATCTGTGTCCAATCCTCCGGCATGGTTTCTGGAACTTCGCCCTCTTCTAGAAGCCAACCATATCTTAAACCTGGTTTCCATTCCTGTCGATCTCCTTATCGACAATATTATTGAGTTCTACCAGCACATCCGATGCACCCCCTACTCCATTCGTTCCACAGTCCGGGGTGAATCCATAACCATCACCCACAACGTTCTTCGCACCGCTCTCAATCTCCCCCTCGGTCCTCATCAGCGGCCAGACCCAAAGCAAATGGCAGCTTCCATGGGCTGCACATACAAAGGGAAGGAATATAAGGTGAAGTCCTTCCAGGGTCGCTAAAGATGTATGGCGACCATCTTGAGCCGGTATCTTCTGGCTCGCACAACAGCCCTGGACTCCATCCCGTACGACCTGCTACAGGCCATGTACGGAGTCTTTGAGGGTCTCCCGATGGATTAGGCGACTTTCTTGTTCGGGCTACTAGGGAACAACCTGAAGAATCAATCCTTTGGGCAGATCCTTAGCATCATTTTCTGGCACCTGTGTCCGTCCCACTTCAACGGACATGGCGTCATCCCCTTTCCCCAGGCCTTCTACCTTCGCCATCTTACGCCTAACGGGAATCTGACTGCCCGCTGGCCCTCTGCTACTATCCGCCTCCTCCCTACTTCGAAACAACAGGGTAGCTCGGTTGGTGACTGTTGGATCAAACCCAGAATTTGGATAATGCCGATAAAGCCCTATGTAATTTGATTTGAGACCTTTGTTGTTTTGTCTTAAGTCATTGTAGAAGATATGATCTTCATCCGGATCTACACTCGTGAGAGCAAAGCTAAGGACAAGATACATAATCCTGATCCAGGTGAGAATGAGTATCGTCAAACACTTGGTATATAACCAAGTCTTTACTTCATACGGAATAAGGATCATTCATGCGGACTAAGAACCTAAAAGCTACGGACTAAGAAATCTGCACCTAATACTTCAAATGGACTAAGTCAAATAGATGCGGAGTAAGAATCTTAGTATACAAAGTTGCACGGAGTAAGAGAGTTGTCATGGAGTTGAAAAGTTAAGTCTTCCACTCAACCGGACTAAAGTAAAGAAGACATGGAGTAAGGAATCCGAGTCTTCCATACATGCGGAGTAAGGAAGTACTTCTACGGAATAAGGACTTGAGTCTTTACTCACACAGAGTAAGGAAACTAGATGCAGAGTAAGGATGTGCTGATACGGAGTAAGCCATCCGTTCCTTTAACTCATGCGGAGTAAGGAAACTAGATGCGGAGTAAGGATGTGTTGATACGGAGTAAGCCATCCGTTCCTTTAACTCATACATAGTAAGGAAACTAGATGCAGAGTAAGGAAGCGCTAATGCGGAGTAAGCACTCTGACCTTCTCTTTCATACGGAGTAAGGAAGCACTTACACGGAACAAGGATTCCAGTACCAAATTGATACGGAGTAAGCAATCAGTATTACGGAGTAAGGATCCGAGCTTAGTTTAAACATGGAGTAAGGAACCTTACACCGGATTCAAGAAGACACTACTTCAACTTATCTCTTTGTATTCAAAGTCACCAGCTCGCTGCTTCCCGATGTAAGACAAACTTGTTGAGAACCTAAAGCATCTTACATGTGGATCAACTTTAACTACACTTGGGAACTTACAAAGACTCTTATGCGCTGCAAACTCAAGATCTTGAAGACCACATCCGTAGCAATTAAGGCAGAGAGATTTCTGAGAGACAGTAAATGTGCACAATGTTTGGAACAACAAGTTCCAAAGTTGTCTCTTGTGGATGTCGCTATAAATAGCAACACTTGTACACTTTATTAGTGTGAATAAGTGAACATGTAATAGGTTTGTGTATGTACCAAAAAGCTCATTGAGATCATAGAGGCTAGCGGGTGTGTACTTATAAATAGTGTTAAAGAGTTGTTAAGTAAAAGCTTTCAAGCTTTCTGCTTCCATTTTTGTTGTATTTATCATACTAATAATAAAACAAAATACTTTCACTATCTGGTTATCTTCTGCATTGATTCTATCTCTTAACCAGATAAGTGTTGTGCCAAAGAGTTAGGAAAGAGTTTCGATAAGAGCCTATTCACCCCCCCTCTAGGCTCCAAGGGACCAACAAGTGGTATCAGAGCAAGTTCGATCTGTTCAAAGTAGAGATCCCACTCCTTCTCTCTCATCAATGGCCGAAGAAAGCAGTATGCTATTCAACACTTGCCTTACCTCCGAAGGTGCATAAGAGGCCCTCCCCAATCGTAGTAGCAATGAAAAATGTCGATCCACCTCAACCTGCTGTTGCTGCTGCTTCATAACCACAGAGTTCTGGTTTCACTCTGACAAAGCCGCCAAAGTTCACACCCGAGCTTTTCTCCCAGTGGAAAGCTCGTATGAGGATGTTCATGGTTTGCCATGATCATCTCATGTGGCCGTGTCTTCATCAGGAGATATCCACTCCGATGACAATCGGAGAACATGGAGTTAGAAGACCAAAAACTAATGCTGAACTCACCAATGATGAAAGAGCATGGCAGTGTGCAAACGAAAAGGCTCTGGCATATGTTACATCATCTTTGAACTCCGAGGCTTTCACGGACGTCCAGGGCTGCACAACAGGAAAAGGTGTCTGGGATAAACTGACAATCCTCTATGAGGAAAGTCAGTCCCAAATGCAGAATGTTATCTGTACTCTTAGACAGAACTTTTGAGAGTTTCAATCACAAACCTGGCAAATCTCTCGAGAGCATCTATCGGAGATTCGGCAAGCTCATTCTTGAGCTAAAAACTATCAATGAGCATTATTCTCAATCTCAAATCAATGACAAGTTTTTTCGCTCCTTGCCGGATCGCTACTACTCTATACAACTTTAAATGCAATCCGACAAGAACTGGCAGTACGCTCCCCTTGAAGAACTATACGGAGAGCTACGGACTCACGAGGTTAGGTTTAAATACTCTGACTGAGATGAGAAAATAGCTTGGAAAGAAAAGGGGGTAGCTTTTAAAGCTACGGAATGTCTTAGCATTATGAGGAATGATGATATTGAAGAGTCTAAGAATCCTGACTCTGACGCTGAAGAGGAAATAGCTCTTCTTGTCAAATCCTTCGAGCGATTCCTGCGGAAAACCAGAAAAGGATTCAGAAGAGGCTCCTCATCATTCCGAAGGAAGGAGCGATCGGAGTCCAGTTCCCAGGAATGCTATAACTGTGGGAAACCCGGTCACTGGGCCAAGGACTATAAATCCAAATCTAAAGTGGCCGAGAAAAGTGACAAGGTTACTCCTCGCCCCTCCACCTTAGACAACAGCAAGAACAAGAGGAAGGCGTTCGTCACAAAGTACGTCAGTGGCTCGGAAGAAGAGGAGGAATCCTCGGATGATGAGCCAACTCCTAAGCCGAACGTCTGTCTCATGGCAAATACTGAGGTACCTTCGATCTCTGAGCTTATGAGTAAATTAGAATATCTTATTACTGAACGTGATCATGAAAAGAATGAGAGACTAATAATTACTCAAATGTACAAAGATATGGAAAGTCAGAACAAACGTCTTGAGATTACTGTTGCTAGACTAGAAAAGGACATAATTGACTTCAGGGGTAAAGAGGCTTGGTATCATGATCTAAGAGTTGAAAATCATTTGCTAAATACCAACCTAACTGGCCTAAAAGTTATTGTGAAACGACTCGAAAATGAACTGGAATGGGAAAAGGAAATAAATCGTAAGTGGCTAAAATCCGGGGAAATAGCATCTACCTTTAGGACTGATCCAGACAACATCCGAGTCAAACCTAGTCTATGCTTCGAACCATCGACTTCCACACAAACTATTGAGTGTCCTCCGGATTTCATTCCGCATCTCTTTTCCTTACTCCGTGTAAACAAAGGACTTGGGTCCTTATTCCGCACAAGTCCTTCCTTACTCCGCTCGATGAAAGACTCAGATTCCTTGCTCCGTGTCTTCTTGTCCTTAGTCCGCTTGAGTGGAAGACTTAGCTTTTTATTCCGCGACAGTTCTCTCTTACTCCATGCAAGATGTAGACTAGGATTCTTATTCCGCATCTAGTTAACTTAGTCCATTTAAGTGTAAGACGCGGATTCCTTAGTCCGTAACTCTAAGTGTTTGGTCTACACAAGTGATCCTTATTCCGTATAAAGACTTGGTTATTTACGAAGTGCTTGACAACACTCACGTTGGTCCGGATCAGGATTATGTATCCTGCCCTTCGCTTTGATCTCACGAGTGTAGATCCAAATTAGAGTTATATCTTCTGCAACAACTAAGAATAAACATACAAGGTCTCAAATCAAATTACATAGGATTTTATTCGCATCATCCAAATTCTGGGTTTAATCCAACAATAATACATCAATAAATGTAGCAATAATGAGGCTACGTCCAAAGGCATTAAAATGGGGTCCTTCCCTCGCACAAAAGACTTACGCCCAGAGACGACTCCCAAGCTTACACCCAAGAACACCTAGAGTTTTTTTTATGCCCAAGAGTTACGCCCAATCTCTTTCTTCCTCACGTGAGCCTTTCTAAAAACTGCCTCCTCTTTTTCCCAGCCTTTCCCAAATATCTTATTCTCACTCTCTTTTTTCCAACAAAAAAAAAAACACAAAAATAACTCCAGTTCTGCCCACCCTCTTTCCTACGTTTCCATCATGAAAAACAAAAACAAAAAACAATTCCTTTTCATCCCCCCATTTCTTACACCCACTCTTCTTATTTCCAACCACCAAAAAAAATCTTAATCTCAAAAAAATATCACTCCAGTTTCCAAGTACAAATTCAGTTTAAGTTTGACAAATTTCATTGCCAAATTTGTTGGTTCTAGTTTCAAACATGCGATTATCAGCGCGGATAAGATAGTTCAAACAGATGGCCGGAGTTGAAGCATAAAGTTGGTTCAGTTAATTTGTATTTGTTTATTTATTACTTTTAGCTTATTTATATGTATACTTGATATAATGCTTAATATTTTCCTATTTTTTTATGTCATTGGCAGATGTTGTATTTTCCCTTTTCTGTATGTTGTATATGTCATATGTTGTAATATTTAAAGTATAGTAAAAAAAGAGATCAAAGAGAGGCATTAAAAAAACAAGAGAAGATGAAGAAAAAGAAAAAAAAGAGTGAGTCATTATTTGATTTGTGGATGTCAAAAACACACACACAACTTTATATGTTATTGTGTTAGTTCATAGTTTTATCCTTTAAAAAAATGTTTTAAAAAAAAAACATATGTTAGTTTTTTAGTTTTAATTCTTCAAAAAAACATGTTTTCAAAAAACAAAAAACAAAAAAAACAAAAAAACGTTTTCCAACCAAAAATCAAAAAATAATCTCAATGTTTAGGACTTTAATTTCCAAACAAAAAAACATGTCTTCAAACAAACAAACAAAAACAAAACAAAAAAAACCAAAACCTTAGGGTTCCATTTTCCACTTCAAACAATAAACAAAAAATAAATAAAACCTTTAGGATTCCCTTAGAAATTTAGGGTAAATCAATTGTAACCATAACTTTAACAAATAACTTAGCTAAATAAAAAGCATAGACTTTCTAGGAAAACCATAAAACCTCGACCCAATACAACAGTGAAAATAAATAAAAACTTTCTCCTCCGAAAATAGATACTGAAAGGGCGCTGTAGGGGTTCTAATCCTTCCCTACACGTAACCAATTCTCAAACCCTTCTCTGATAACGCAGATCACACCTTAAACTACTTAAAGTAGAGGGTATCCAACTGTACCCCACAAACAGTTGGTGGCAACTCTAAATTTCTCACCATTGATTAAGTTTAAGCCCACCCAAATGAGCCCGAACGAAAATTGGTGATGACACCTGATAATTAAAAAATAAGGTTTTCCTCTATCTTAATTTTAATAATGCCCCAAAAGACCCTCAAATAAGCTCATATTGCTCCACGGGGCTCCAGACTCCAAAATGGGTCTAAATATAGTCAAACTTCCACTCTTTTTTAGCCTGATTACATGCTCACATCTACTCATTTTAATTCTCACTCTAACGCAGAGTCGACTCCTAGGACCAAGAATATGGGTCTTTACATCCATATCCCCTCATTACAACTACTGTTGCTGTTGATCTTGGTACTTAGAGCTTAATTAAAGAGAATTCTTATGCGATTACTACTATGACTGCAATTTTGTTGTTTAGCTTTTGATGGAGTTGATAACATCTTTTCTTCACCATATTCCTCTTTTTGAAATGTGAATATTATGTTTGTTTCTGTTTATCAACTCCTACACAGGTTTTTCTCAGCATGACTTAGTCTATATGTTTCTAAATTTAGTTTCAAACTTTTATACAAACATCTACGATCATCATGGCATAATTTTGTTAACTAAAATCCACCCTCAAGAATTACTATGTAACTATTTTTTGATACAAAGTAATATTCAAATCCTTAAATTATACTTCAATTGGACAAAACATTCATGTTTCATATTCTACATTCATTATATGAAGTTATATTCAAACATTTATATATTTGATAATTCTATGATTTTAACAAATAATAAAAACATTTATAGTTAGCTAAAATAGAGAGCATGATTAAAATTGGTGATATAAAAATAGTTACCTAAAATAGTTTTTAGCTAAAACAGGGAGGATATATTGGGAGCATCGTTAAAGATGCTCTAAAACTTTTAATGGATCAGAAATTTATTGGTTCGGTCCGGTTCACATGTATACGCGTGTAATGACCCGTGTTTTGCGGTATGTAAGAAGTTAATCACAGATGCCTTGTGAGTGGAACTTGTTGGGTTTTAAGGAGTTTCCTTCCCACACACTTTAGCTAAAATACCTTGAATGTTGATGCACAAGTTTGAGGTATGACATGGGCCCAAGAGGGGACTTTTGGGAGGTGCACGTGACAATGCACGTCATATGGGGATATGACGTGCAAGGGAATTTTGGTTTGTCTGTCTTCTACATGATTCTAGGAAGTTTGAAGTAGAATTTCACAGCTTTTTGGAGGTGCACGTCATATGGGGATATGACGTGCATTATGGCATGCAGCCATATTTTTGTACCGTCACCTTGGTTTTGTTGTTCTAAACATCTTTTCCCAAAGGGGCATGTTGTAATTATGGATATTTTAGCGTGTATGGATGCGGAAAGGTTGTAGCTTGTTCCATCAAAACTACGTCGTTTTGATGCTGTGATTCATTTAATCAAAACGGCATTGTTTTGAGGTGTAGAGGTGTCTATATAAAGAGGTGAAGGCTCCTTGCTTTAGGTTTAGGGTTCTCTTCTTCAGCCACCGCAGCCATCGCAAAGAGAGAGAGAGAAAGAGAGAGAGAGAGGAGAGTTCTGGCCATTGCTGCTGTGGTGTTTCTCATGGGGGGATGACGTCCGGCGTGGGAGTAGGATTGTTGCTATGGTGATACATTTTCCTATAGGTAGGGGTTTTGTCTCCTTGTACCTAATTCGGGGGTTAGGCCCCATAGTGGATGAACTGTTGGATATCGTTATTATTGTTATATTATTTATATGTAAATTCATATAGGTGTGATCTCCTATATGAATGTTGGCCTTCAATGGCGTCTTGGTGTGATTCTGACGTTGGGTGGGCAGTGCATGTTAAATGTTCGATAAAATGCCTGTGTAAATATGTCTGTGTGAATATGCCTAGTATGTGTTTGATAATATGCAGTATGGCTGGATTTGTAAGTTGGTAAAGGTGTGTGTTGGACCCCATTTTGTCCGGGTTGGACATACTAACCTCATTTGACAAACCTTTCTGCCCATGCCATATACCTTGTTGAACAGGTCCACAATGATCCCATACTTCCAAGAAATGGTTTACCCCAATTTGCACGAGATGGATACAATTGACACGGACGGGGGAGTCCAAAATTAATGGCTTCTGCTACAAGTTTTTGAAGCACCCCAAGACCAACACCAGGTGATGGAGGATGAAAATTGGAGACCAACGCACTTGACCGAGCTCAAATCGGACTTAAAATGAAGAAGTTATGGCCAAAACAACTTTCGTTAGAAAAAGTCAAGCTTGTCAAAAGACGGTCAATGCCCCTAGTCAAACTGCCCGCAAAAGTGATCATGCGAAACTCTCCAAAATGTCTATGTGGGCGAATACGGCTCTTCCCAAACAATCCCTAAAAGGTCGTCCATTTTTGCATTATGGGTAAGGGTAAAAAGGTAATTAAAAGTTCAAAAAAAAACTTTGGGGTTGACCGTTGACCTGCCGACACTCCGACCTTCGAATTGCCACCTCGACCCATTGACCTTCGAAGCCTCGAAGCCTCGAAGCCCCGCTGTCGACACTCCGACCTACGACTCGCCCCTTCGGACTTTCGAACCCTGTGAAGATGCGACGCCTCGAGACTTACGACGCCAGGACTTACGACGCCAGGACTTGCGACGCCTTGACCTGCGAACCTCCGACCTTCAACCCTTCGACCCTTGACCCTCGAAGCCCCGCTGCTGACACTCCGACCTTCGACCTACCGACACTTCGACACGTTGACCGTTGACCTTCGCCCCACCGAAATTTCGACCCACCGAAGCTTCGACCCTGCCGACACTTCGACCTGCCGACACTCTGACCTGCCGACACTTCGAGCCTCTGACCCCTTTGACCTTCGCTGGTTGGCGCTTCTCGCTGGCTTGTTTTTTTTCTCGCTGGTTGTTCACGAGACCCATCCTCTGCGCTGGACACCTGACAAAGAATCAATTTTGCAACAACCCTGTCAGTCACATGTGCTAAAATACAAATTCAAAAGGGAATCATGAGCTGCCCTGTTTTCCGCACAAGCTGTCCACCCGAAAAAGCATCAAGTCTGCAAATTAAAATACTGCATCCATAATACAGCATTTAATGCTGCAATTAATGATAGTCCAGCCAAAAAATTTCTGCAACCCTTTAAGATGCAATCGTCCGTCCCTTAACAGAAAGAGAAAAAAAAACGACAACAAAAAAGGAAGAGGAGAAGAGAGAAAAAGAGAGAGCCATCATCATGAAAAAAAACACACAGAGAGAGCCATCATCGTGGGAAAAGAAACCTGCAAACCAGAGAGAGCAAAAAATAGAGAGAGAAAAGGAAAAAACAGAGAGTTAAAAAAAAAGAGAGAAACTCAAAAACCAGAAAAAAGAGATCACTCTTCCACGCCTCCCTGACTGCCATCCTCTCAGATTAAACGCCCAGTCTTCTGCAATCAACATCACTCCTTCATCCTCTTTCCCTCCTGTCTCACTCCAGCTCCCTTTTTTTATCAGCAAGAAAAAACACAAAAATAGCCCCAACTTCAGCCCTTTTTTCTGCGTGTTCAGCAAGCGAAAAACATAACAGACACCAATCCTGTTCCAATCTCCTATTTCTCATGCCTACCCTCCTTATTTCCAGTCATCAAAAATCTCAAACCCAGAAAATGCACCACTCCACTCTTCAAATACCAAGAAATCCCCCTCACAAACCTCGCTGTCAGATCTTGTTGGTTCTAAGCAAGTGATTATCAGCGCCGATGTAAGGACCCGTACCTTGAGTTAGTCAGTTTTGCCTCCTGAGTAGAGTTTTTCTAGATTTTGACCCAGTAAATGGACTCCAATGAATTCACGTGCAAAAGGAAAGATGCTTAGAATGTTGTCCTCTATCTACCACAGAAGTTTCAGGCCAAATGGACATGTATGTGAGGTGCACGTGATATGGGTCCAATTCACGTGCAAGTGTGGTTGTCTTCTAAATGATGCAAGGAGGCTAGGGGTGAAGTTTGAGAGCATTTGGAGTGCATATGGAGTTGCACGTGAATTGGGGAATTCACGTGCAAATTGGCGTGCAGGCATATTTTTGCATGGTTCCCTTGGTTTTGACATTCTAAGGAACTTTCTCCAAAGGACCATGTTGAAATTCTCGAGTATTTTGGCCTATATGGGTGCGGAAAGGTGCTAACTTGTGTGATCAAAACTACGTCGTTTTGATCCTGGGTTTCACTTAATCAAAACTACGTCGTTTTGATAAGTGGGAGGCCTATATAAGGATGAGGAGACTCCTTGTTCTAGGGTTAGGGGTTTTTCAGCCATTGCGGCCGTCGTGGAGAGAGAGAGAGCTAGAGAGAGGGAAAGGGGGAGAACTGCCGGTTCTTTGCTGGAGCATCTTGCGTGGGGAGGACGGCATCTAACGCGGGAGCAAGGAGGATCTTCTTTAAGGTAGGGGTTCTGTTTTCTTATACCCGATCCTGGGGTTAGGCCCTGTGGTGAATTACCCGTTGGATATTGTCCTTGTTATCATACTATTTATATGTAAATTCATATTGGTGTGATCTCCTATATGAATGTTGGCCTTCAATGGCGTTGTTTGGATATATGTATATATGCCTGCCAAGTGTTTGACATAATGCCTGTGAGGTGTGCATGTTATGTGTTTGAGGTAATGCCTGTGAGGTTGTGCATGTTATGTGTTTGAGGTAATGCCTGTGAGGCCGTGCATGTTATGTGTTTGAGGTAATGCTTGTGAGGCCACGCACGTCCAGTGTGTTAGATTATGTCTGTGTGGTGGGTGTATGAGCTTGTGGATATATGCATGCTAAGTGTTCGATGTTATTCCCTGTGTGACTAAGCATACTAAGTGTTTGATGTTATGCCTTGTATGGTTATGTGTGCTGCGTGTTTGCTTGTACACCCGGTGGTCGTGGAAGCCCGGGACTGTTTTGTGGAACCCGGTGGTCGTGGAAGCCCGGGACTGTTTTGTGGAACCCGGTGGCCGTGGAAGCCTGGGACGTTTGTGGGACCCAGTGTTGTGGAAGCCCGGGACTGTTCTTGAAACCCGGTGGTCGTGGAAGCCCGGGAGTGTTTATGTACTAGCCCATGTATGATTGTGTTTCTTGTTATAGCCTGTAACTATATCTGGTGGAATAATTGTATCACGACACAGCACTTGTACACAAGGCATGTAGATATTAGGTGCATGGGATGGGTTGGGGAGACATGATCCCTACTGAGCTGTGGTTACTCACCCCTCCTACCATGTTGTTTTCTTTACAGGAACCTACAGGCGTTAGGTGGGACCCCAAGGTGGAAGACCTTATTTATTTTATTGTTTATGTTATTTTATTATGGGAACTGATGTAACCCCAATGGGGATGGATGGAAAAGAAGACTTTGTATTAAAGACTGATTTGGTTTGTGGACTGCTTGATGGACTTTATTTTTCTTGAATGTGTTGTGAATGTTTAAAATGTTCAGTCCTTGGTTTGTATCCTAACCCCTTTGCCCTCCGTGTGGGTAAAAAGGGGAGTCACGTACCGGTTTCCTCGGGTTGGAAATCTGGGGCGTGACAGCCGATAGGAGTTCAAACAGAAGATTGGTGTTTCAAGCTTCAAAGTCAGTTCAACCCTTATCTTTTCATTACTTTTTCAGCTTATTTGTATTAATGTTTGATGTAATTCTTAATAGTTCCTTGTATTTCTTTTTCTTTTACTTGTTACATTGTATTTCTTCGGGGTTGACCGTTGACCGTTGACCTGCCGACACTCCGACCTTCGACTCGCCACCTTGACTCATTGACCTTCGAAGCCTCGAAGCCTCGAAGCCTCGAAGCATCGAAGCCTCGAAGCCTTGAATCATCGAAGCCTCGAAGCCTCGAAGCCTCGAAGGCTTGAAGCCTCGAAGCCTCGAAGCCTCGAAGAGTCGAAGCCTCGAAGCCCCGCTACCGACACTCCGACCTACGACTCGCCCCTTCGGACTTTCGAGCCCTGTGAAGATGCGACGCCTTGAGACTTACGACGCCAGGACTTACGACGCTAGGATTGCGACGCCTTGACCTGCGAACCACCGACCTTCGACCCTTCGACCCTTGACCCTAGAAGCCCCGCTACTGACACTCCGACCTTCGACCTGCCGACACTTTGACCCGTTGACCGTTGACCTTCGCCCCACCGAAATTTCGACCCACCGAAGCTTCGACCCTGCCGACACTTCGACCTGCCGACACTCCGACCTGCAGGACACTTTGAGCCTCTGCCCCTTTGACCTTCGCTGGTTGGCGCTTCTCGCTGGCTTGGTTTTTTTCTCGCTGGCTGTTCACGAGACCCATCCTCTATGCTGGCCACCTGACAAAGAATCAATTTTGCAACAACCCTGTTAGTCACATGTGCTAAAATACAAATTCAAAAGGGAATCACGAGCTGCCCTGTTTTCCGCACAAGCTGTCCACCCAACAAAGCATCAAGTCTGCAAATTAAAATACTGCATCCATAATACAGCATTTAATGCTGCAATTAATGACAGTCCAGCTAAAAAATTTCTACAGCCCTTTAAGATGCAGTCGTCCGTCCCTTAACAGAAAGAGAAAAAAAAAAGGACAACAAAAAAGGAAGAGGAGAAGAGAGAAAAAGAGAGAGCCATCATCGTGAAAAAAAACACACAGAGAGAGCCATCATCGTGGGAAAAGAAGCCTGCAAACCAGAGAGAGAAAAGGAAAAAACAGAGAGTTGAAAAAAAAGACAGAGAGTTGAAAAAAAAGACAGAATCTCAAAAACTAGAAAAAAGAGATCACTCTTCCACGCCTCCCTGACTACCATCCTCTCATATTAAACGCCCAGTCTTCTGCAATCAACATCACTCCTTCATCCTCTTTCCCTCCTGTCTCACTCCAGCTCCCTTTTTTTTCTCAGCAAGAAAAAACACAAAAATAGCCCCAACTTTAGCCCTTTTTTCGGCGTGTTCAGCAAGCGAAAAACATAACAGACACCAATCCTGTTCCAATCCCCTATTTCTCATGCCTACCCTCCTTATTTCCAGTCATCAAAAATCTCAAACCCAGAAAATGCACCACTCCACTCTTCAAATACCAAGAAATCCCCCTCACAAACCTCGCTGTCAGATCTTGTTGGTTCTAAGCAAGTGATTATCAGCGCCGATAGGAGTTCAAACAGAAGATTGGTGTTTCAAGCTTCAAAGTTAGTTCAACCCTTATCTTTTCATTACTTTTTCAGCTTATTTGTATTAATGTTTGATGTAATTCTTAATAGTTCCTTGTATTTCTTTTTCTTTTACTTGTTACAATGTATTTCTTCAGGGTTGACCATTGACCGTTGACCTGCCAACACCCCGACCTTTGACTCGCCACCTCGACCCATTGACCTTCGAAGCCTCGAAGCCTCGAAGCCTCGAAGCATCGAAGCCTCGAAGCATCGAAGCCTCGAAGCCCCACTACCGACACTCGGACCTACGACTCGCCCCTTCGGACTTTCGAACCCTGTGAAGATGCGACGCCACGAGACTTACGACGCCAGGATTGCGACGCCTTGACCTGCGAACCTCCGACCTTCGACCCTTCGACCCTTGACCCTAGAAGCCCAGCTGCTGACACTCCGACCTTCGACCTGCCGACACTTTGACCCGTTGACTGTTAACCTTCGCCCCACCGAAATTTCGACCCACCGAAGCTTCGACCCTGCCAACACTTCGACCTGCCGACACTCCGACCTGCAGGACACTTTGAGCCTCTGACCCATTTGACCTTCGCTGGTTGGCGCTTCTCGCTGGCTTGTTTTTTTTCTCGCTGGCTGTTCATGAGACCCATCCTCTGCGCTGGCCACCTGACAAAGAATCAATTTTGCAACAACCCTGTCAGTCACATGTGCTAAAATACAAATTCAAAAGGGAATCACGAGCTGCCCTGTTTTCCGCACAAGCTGTCCACCCGACAAAGCATTAAGTCTGCAAATTAAAATACTGCATCCATAATACAGCATTTAATGTTGCAATTAATGACAGTCCAGCAAAAAAATTTCTACAGCCCTTTAAGATGCAGTCGTCCGTCCCTTAATAGAAAGAGAAAAAAAAGAGGACAACAAAAATGGAACAGGAGAACAGAGAAAAAGAGAGAGCCATCATCGTGAAAAAAAAACACACACAGAGAGCCATCATCGTGGGAAAAGAAGCCTGCAAACCAGAGAGAGCAAAAAACAGAGAGAGAAAAGGAAAAAACAGAGAGTTGAAAAAAAAGAGAGAAACTCAAAAACCAGAAAAAAGAGATCACTCTTCCACGCCTCCCTGACTACCATCCTCTCATATTAAACGCCCAGTCTTCTGCAATCAACATCACTCCTTTTTCCTCTTTCCCTCCTGTCTCACTCCAGCTCCCTTTTTTTTCTCAGCAAGAAAAAACACAAAAATAGCCCCAACTTCAGCCCTTTTTTCTGCGTGTTCAGCAAGCGAAAAACATAACAGACACCAATCCTGTTCCAATCCCCTATTTCTCATGCCTACCCTCCTTATTTCCAGTCATCAAAAATCTCAAACCCAGAAAATGCACCACTCCACTCTTCAAATACCAAGAAATCCCCCTCACAAGCCTTGCTGTCAGATCTTGTTGGTTCTAAGCAAGTGATTATCAGCGCCGATAGGAGTTCAAACAGAAGATTGGTGTTTCAAGCTTCAAAGTCAGTTCAACCCTTATCTTTTCATTACTTTTTCAGCTTATTTGTGTTAATGTTTGATGTAATTCTTAATAGTTCCTTCTATTTCTTTTTCTTTTACTTGTTACATTGTATTTCTTCGGGGTTGACCGTTGACTGTTGACCTGCCGACACTTCGACCTTTGACTCGCCACCTAGACCCATTGACCTTCGAAGCATCGAAGCCTCGAAGCATCGAAGCCTCGAAGCATCGAAGCCTCGAAGCATCGAATCCTCGAAGCCTTGAAGCATCGAAGCCTCGAAGCCTCGAAGCCTCGAAGAGTCGAAGCCTCGAAGCCCCGCTACCGACACCCGGACCTACGACTCGCCCCTTCGGCTTTCGAACCCTGTGAAGATGCGACGCCTCGAGACTTACGACGCCAGGACTTACGACGCCAGGATTGCGACGCCTTGACCTGCGAACCTCCGACCTTCGACCCTTCGACCCTTGACCCTAGAAGCCCCGCTGCTGACACTCTGACCTTCGACCTGCCGACACTTCGACCCGTTGACCGTTGACCTTCGCCCCACCGAAATTTCGACCCACCGAAGCTTCGACCCTGCCGACACTTCGACCTGCCGACACTCCGACCTGCAGGACACTTTGAGCCTCTGACCCCTTTGACCTTCGCTGGTTGGCGCTTCTCGCTGGCTGTTCACGAGACCCATCCTCTGCGCTGGCCACCTGACAAAGAATCAATTTTGCGACAACCCTGTCAGTCACATGTGCTAAAATACAAATTCAAAAGGGAATCACGAGCTGCCCTGTTTTCCGCACAAGCTATCCACCCGACAAAGCATCAAGTCTGCAAATTAAAATACTGCATCCATAATACAGCATTTAATGCTGCAATTAATGACAGTCCAGCAAAAAAATTTCTACAACCCTTTAAGATGCAGTCGTCCGTCCCTTAACAGAAAGAGAAAAAAAAAGGACAACAAAAAAGGAAGAGGAGAAGAGAGAAAAAGAGAGAGCCATCATCGTGAAAAAAAAAACACAGAGAGAGAGCCATCATCGTGGGAAAAGAAGCCTGCAAACCAGAGAGAGCAAAAAACAGAGAGAGAAAAGGAAAAAACAAAGAGTTGAAAAAAAAGAGAGAAACTCAAAAACCAGAAAAAAGAGATCACTCTTCCACGCCTCCCTGACTGCCATCCTCTCATATTAAACGCCCAGTCTTCTGCGATTAACATCACTCCTTCATCCTCTTTCCCTCCTGTCTCACTCTAGTTCCCTTTTTTTTCTCAGCAAGAAAAAACACAAAAATAGCCCCAACTTCAGCCTTTTTTCTGCGTGTTCAGCAAGCAAAAAACATAACAGACACCAATCCTGTTCCAATCCCCTATTTCTCACGCCTACCCTCCTTATTTCCAGTCATCAAGAATCTCAAACCCCGAAAATACACCACTCCACTCTTCAAATACCAAGAAATCCCCCTCACAAACCGCGCTATCAGATCTTGTTGGTTCTAAGCAAGTGATTATCAGCGCCGATAAGAGTTCAAACAGAAGATTGGTGTTTCAAGCTTCAAAGTCTGTTGAACCCTTATCTTTTCATTACTTTTTCAGCTTATTTGTATTAATGTTTGATGTAATTCTTAATAGTTCCTTGTATTTCTTTTCCTTTTACTTGTTACATTGTATTTCTTCGGGGTTGATTGTTGACCGTTGATCGTTGACCGTTGACCTACCGACACTCCGACCTTCGACTCGCCACCTCGACCCATTGACCTTCGAAGCCTTGAAGCCTCGAAGCCTCGAAGAGTCAAAGCCTCGAAGCCCCGCTGCCGACACTCCGACCTACGACTCGCCCCTTCGGACTTTCGAGCCCTGTGAAGATGCGACGCCTCGAGACTTACGACGCCAGGACTTACGACGCCAGGACTTACGACGCCTTGACCTGCGAACCTCCGACCTTCGACCCTTCGACCCTTGACCCTCGAAGCCCCGCTGCTGACACTCCGACCTTCGACCTGCCGACACTTCGACCCGTTGACCGTTGACCTTTGCCCCACCGAAATTTTGACCCACCGAAGCTTCCACCCTGCCGACACTTCGACCTGCCGACACTCCGACCTGCAGGACACTTTGAGCCTCTGACCCCTTTGACCTTCGCTGGTTGGCACTTCTCGCTGGCTTGTTTTTTTTCTCGCTGGCTGTTCACGAGACCCATCCTCTGCGCTGGCCACCTGACAAAGAATCAATTTTGCAACAACCCTGTCAGTCACATGTGCTAAAATACAAATTCAAAAGGGAATCACGAGCTGCCCTGTTTTTTGCACAAGCTGTCCACCCGACAAAGCATCAAGTCTGCAAATTAAAATATTGCATCCATAATATAGCATTTAATGCTACAATTAATGACAGTCCAGCAAAAAAATTTCTGCAGCCCTTTAAAATGTAGTCGTCCGTCCCTTAACAGAAAGAGAAAAAAAAAGGACAACAAAAAAGGAAGAGGAGAACAGAGAAAAAGAGAGAGCCATCATCGTGAAAAAAAAAACACACAGAGAAAGCCATCATCGTGGGAAAAGAAACCTGCAAACCAGAGAGAGCAAAAAACGGAGCGAGAAAAGGAAAAAACAGAGAGTTGAAAAAAAAAGAGAAACTCAAAAACCAGAAAAAAGAGATCACTCTTCCACGCCTCCCTGACTGCCATCCTCTCATATTAAACGCACAGTCTTCTGCAATCAACATCACTCCTTCATCCTCTTTCCCTCCTGTCTCACTCCAGCTCCTTTTTTTTTTCTCAGCAAGAAAAAACACAAAAACAGCCCCAACTTCAGCCCTTTTTCTGCGTGTTCAGCAAGCAAAAAACATAACAGACACCAATCCTGTTCCAATCCCCTATTTCTCACGCCTACCCTCCTTATTTCCAGTCATCAAAAATCTCAAACCTAGAAAATGCACCACTCCACTCTTCAAATACCAAGAAATCCCCCTCACAAACCTCACTGTCAGATCTTGTCGGTTCTAGGCAAGTGATTATCAGCGGCGATAGGAGTTTAAACAGAACATTGGTGTTTCAAGCTTCAAAGTCAGTTCAACCCTTATCTTTTCATTACTTTTTCAGCTTATTTGTATTAATGTTTGACGTAATCCTTAATAGTTCCTTGTATTTCTTTTCCTTTTACCTGTTACATTGTATTTCTTCGGGGTTGACCGTTGACCGTTGACCTGCCGACACTCCGACCTTCGACTCACCACCTCGACCCATTGA
The DNA here is from genome assembly GCA_023512835.1 of Taxillus chinensis. Lineage (NCBI taxonomy): Eukaryota > Viridiplantae > Streptophyta > Magnoliopsida > Santalales > Loranthaceae > Taxillus > Taxillus chinensis. The sequence continues at coordinate 9,503,176 of CM042087.1, forward strand.
CCTTCGAAGCCTCGAAGCCTCGAAGCCTCGAAGCATCGAAGCCTCGAAGCCACGAAGCCTCGAAGAGTCGAAGCCTCGAAGCCCCGCTGCCGACACTCCGACCTACGACTCGCTCCTTCGGACTTTCGAACCCTGTGAAGATGCGACGCCTCGAGACTTATGACGCCAGGACTTACGACGCCAGGAATTGCGACGCCTTGACCTGCGCACCTCTGACCTTCGACCCTTCGACCCTTGACCCTCGAAGCCCCGCTGCCGACACTCCGACCTTCGACCTGCCGACACTTCGACCCATTGACCGTTGACCTTCGCCCCACCGAAATTTCGACCCACCGAAGCTTCGACCCTGCCGACACTTCGACCTGCCGACACTCCGACCTGCCGACACTTCGAGCCTCTGACCCCTTTGACCTTCGCTGGTTGGCACTTCTCATTGGCTTGTTTTTTTTCTCGCTAGCTGTTCACGAGACCCATCCTCTGCGCTGGCCACCTGACAAAGAATCAATTTTGCAACAACCCTGTCAGTCACATGTGCTAAAATACAAATTCAAAAGGGAATCACGAGCTGCCCTGTTTTCCGCACAAGCTGTCCACCCGACAAAGCATCAAGTCTGCAAATTAAAATACTACATCCATAATACAGCATTTAATGCTGCAATTAATGACAGCCTAGCAAAAAAATTTATGCAGCCCTTTAAGATGCAGTCGTCCGTCCCTTAACAGAAAGAGAAAAAAAAGGACAACAAAAAAGGAAGACGAGAAGAGAGAAAAAGAGAGAGCCATCATCGTGAAAAAAAAAACACACAGAGAGAGCCATCATCGTGGGAAAAGAAACCTGCAAACCATAGAGAGCAAAAAACAGAGAGAGAAAAGGAAAAAACAGATAGTTGAAAAAAAAGAGTGAAACTCAAAAACTAGGAAAAAGAGATCACTCTTCCACGCCTCCCTGACTACCATCCTCTCATATTAAACGCCCAGTCTTCTGCAATGAACATCACTCCTTCATCCTCTTTCCCTCCTGTCTCACTCCAGCTCCCTTTTTTTTCTCAGCAAGAAAAAACACAAAAACAGCCCCAACTTCAGCCCTTTTTTCTGCGTGTTCAGCAAGCAAAAAACATAACAGACACCAATCCTGTTCCAATCCCCTATTTCTCACGCCTACCCTCCTTATTTCCAGTCATCAAAAATCTCAAACCCAGAAAATACACCACTCCACTCTTCAAATACCAAGAAATCCCCCTCACAAACCTCGCTGTCAGATCTTGTTGGTTCTAAGCAAGTGATTATCAGCGCCAATAGGAGTTCAAACAGAATATTGGTGTTGCAAGCTTCAAAGTCAGTTCAACCCTTATCTTTTCCTTACTTTTTCAGCTTATTTGTATTAATGTTTGATGTCATTCTTAATAGTTCCTTGTATTTCTTTTCCTTTTACTTGTTACATTGTATTTCTTCGTGGTTGACCGTTGACCTTTGACCGTTGACCTACCGACACTCCGACCTTCGACTCGCCACCTCGACCCATTGACCTTCGAAGCCTCGAAGCCTCGAAGCCTCGAAGCATCAAAGCCTCGAAGCCCCGCTGCCGACACTCCGACCTACGACTCGCCCCTTCGGACTTTCGAACCCTGTGAAGATGCGACGCCTCGAGACTTATGACGCCAGGACTTACGACGCCAGGACTTGCGACGCCTTGACCTGCGAACCTCCGACCTTCGACCCTTCGACCCTTGACCCTCGAAGCCCCGCTGCTGACACTCCGACCTTCGACCTACCAACACTTCGACCCGTTAACCGTTGACCTTCGCCCCGCCGAAATTTCGACCCACCGAAGCTTCGACCCTGCCGACACTCCGACCTACCGACACTTCGAGCCTCTGACCCCTTTGACCTACGCTGGTTGGCGCTTCTCGCTGGCTTGTTTTTTTTCTCGCTGGCTATTCACGGGACCCATCCTCTGCGCTGGCCAGCTGACAAAGAATCAATTTTGCAACAACCCTTTCAGTCACATGTGCTAAAATACAAATTCAAAAGGGAATCACGAGCTGCCCTGTTTTCCGCACAAGCTGTCCACCCGACAAAGCATCAAGTCTGCAAATTAAAATACTGCATCCATAATACAGCATTTAATGCTGCAATTAATGACAGTCCAGCAAAAAAATTTCTGCAGCCCTTTAAGATGCAGTCGTCCGTCCCTTAACAGAAAGAGAAAAAAAAGGACAACAAAAAAGGAAGAGGAGAAGAGAGAAAAAGAGAGAGCCATCATCGTGAAAAAAAAACACACAGAGAGAGCCATCATCATGGGAAAAGAAACCTGCAAACCAGAGAGAGCAAAAAACAGAGAGAGAAAAGGAAAAAACAGAGAGTTGAAAAAAAAGAGTGAAACTCAAAAACCAGGAAAAAGAGATCACTCTTCCACGCCTCCCTGACTACCATCCTCTCAGATTAAACGCCTAGTCTTCTGCAATCAACATTACTCCTTCATCCTCTTTCCCTCCTGTCTTACTCCAGCTCCCTTTTTTTTCTCAGCAAGAAAAAACACAAAAACAGCCCCAACTTTAGCCCTTTTTTCTGCGTGTTCAGCAAGCCAAAAACATAACAGACACCAATCCTGTTCTAATCCCCTATTTCTCACGCCTACCCTCCTTATTTCCAGTCATCAAAAATCTCAAACCCAGAAAATACACCACTCCACTCTTCAAATACCAAGAAATCCCCCTCACAAACCTCGCTGTCAGATCTTGTTGGTTCTAAGCAAGTGATTATCAGCGCCAATAGGAGTTCAAACAGAAGATTGGTGTTGCAAGCTTCAAAGTCAGTTCAACCCTTATCTTTTCATTACTTTTTCAGCTTATTTGTATTAATATTTGATGTAATTCTTAATAGTTCCTTGTATTTCTTTTCCTTTTACTTGTTACATTGTATTTCTTTGGGGTTGACCATTGACCTTTGACCGTTGACCTGCCGACACTCCGACCTTCGACTCGCCACCTCGACCCATTGACCTTCGCAGCCTCAAAGCCTCGAAGCATTGAAGCCTCGAAGCATCGAAGCCTCGAAGCATCGAAGCATCGGAGCCTCGAAGCCCAGCTGCCGACACTCTGACCTATGACTCGCCCCTTTGGACTTTCAAACCCTGTGAAGATGCGACGCCTTAAGACTTACGACGCCAGGACTTACGACGCTAGGACTTGCGATGCCTTGACCTGCGAACCTCCGACCTTCAACCCTTCGACCCTTGACCCTCGAAGCCCCGCTGCCGACACTCCGACCTTCGACCTGCCGACACTTCGACCCGTTGACCGTTGACCGTTGATCTTCAAACGCACAACTAGGCCGGCTCTTAGGCAGAGGGTGGCAATTCTGCGTTTGAAGACCTATACTGAGGTTGTGGAGACGGCCCGTATAGCTGAGAGAGAGTCGGATGATGGGAGACAGGCTCATCCGGGTCTCCATTTGCAGAGTGCGCCTGATCGTGATTCGAGGCCCAAGAGGCCCAAAACCGAAGAGAGAGACAACAGTTCCTTCCGCAGCAGGGGACAAACATCGGTGCACCCAGGGAGGTCTAGCTTTGGTAGTAGCAGACACGGAGGTCCAGCAGGAGGTCTCCCCAACAGTTGTCATTGTTGTGGGGAGCAAGGCCACTTCAGGAGGGATTGTCCAAAGAAAGACTGGAAATGCAATAGTTGTGGATGAGAGGGCCATTTGAGCCGGGTTTGCCGGAGTGGCAACAGGGGAGTTGGAGGCATGGCATCCAGCACGAGGAGTGATGCCAATTTCCATGCACCAGCAGAGAGACCAGCTCTTCAGTGGCAGGCTAGTCAGGCCGGATCGAACCAGACCCGACCCCAAGGGTGGCCGGAGCGGCAACAGACTGAAGCTGGAGGCAGCCTTGGTGGGAAGCGCCCAGTGAGTGAGCCGACCAGTGGCACGGGCCAAGGGAGGGTGTTTTCGCTGGAGGCGACATACCAGGAGGAGGCTGAGCTACCACCCCCACCAGCGGAGGGTGGAGCAGGACCATCGGTGGTTAGAGGTACCCTCTTAATCTCTCGTATACTTGTTTCTATACTTTTTGATACGGGTGCATCTTGTTCGTTTGTCGCTGAACTTCTGATTGAGGGATTGGGGTTAGCATGTGTTGAGACAGAGAGACCCCTAGCAGTGGAGTCTCCGGTGGGAGGTATGATTGAGGTGTGGCGTGTTTGTCATGACTCTGTGTTAACCATAGGAGATGTGGAGCTAAGTTTTGACTTACATGTAATGCCCTTGCGTACTTTTGACCTGATCTTGGGTATGGATTGGCTTATGGCTTTCCAGGCCAAGATAGACTTTTATCGGCGGCATGTATCCTTCATGACACCTGCAGGGCCTCTTGCACCCTGCAAGGGGAGTGGGACTATGAGGTGAGTCGGGCTAGACCAGTGTTGGACCAGTGGGGCGCCATTACCCACAGGTTGGCAGCCCTGACCTTTGCTGAGGAGGGGAAAGTGGAAAAGAGAGTGTGGCCAGCTGTCGTTGACCAATTTCAGGATGTCTTTCCTGACCAGTTGAGGAGTCTACCTCCTAAGAGGAGTGTAGAGTTCACCATTGAGTTCATACCGGGGACTAGACCAATCTCCCAGGTAGCATATCGTATGGGGCCAGCCGAGCTGAGGGAGCTTCAGCGGAAGATAGAGGAGTTGGTGGACCAGGGGTATATCAGACCGAGTACCTCACCTTGGGGTGCTCCGGTGCTCTTTGCAAAGAAGGAAGATGACACACTATGCCTTTGCATCGACTATAGGAAGCTGAATTCAGTGACTGTGAAGAACAAGTATCCGTTGCCTCGGATAGATGACCTGTTTGACCAGTTGAGTGGAGCCCGGTGGTTTTCCAAGATAGATCTACGGTCGGGGTATCATCAGTTGAGGGTTAGGGAGGAGGACATCCCTAAGATTGCCTTTCGGTGCAGGTGTCATCACTGGTTTTCGTCCGGGCTCGTTTTGGGGTGAGCTCAAACTAAACCAATGGTGAGAAGTTTTAGAGTCGCCACCAACTGTTTTTGGGGTACAGTTGGATACTCTCTACTTTGAGTAGTTTAAAGTGTGTGGTCTGCGTCATCAGAGAAGGGTTCGGGAGTTGGTTACGTGTAGGGAAGGATTAGCACCCCTACAGCGCCCTTTCGGTATCTAATTGAGGAGGAGGAGGTTTCTCTTTTATTTGTACTACTATGACTGGGTTAAATTTTCTAAAAGTCTATGATTTTTATTTGGCTAAGTTATTTGTTAAAGTTATGGTTAAAATGGATTTATCCTAAATTGCTAAAGGGAATCCTAAAAGTTTTGGGTTTTTATTTGAAGTGAAGAATGAGAGCCTATGGGTTGGTTTTGGTATTTTGGTTTTACTTTTCGAAATTGAAGTCCTAAAAATGGTTTTTATTTTCCTTTTTTTTTTGGTTTTTTGGGTTAGAAAACATACATTTTTTTTTATGTTTTGTAAAAAACCTTTGGTTTTGGTTTTGCTTTCTTTTTTGTTTTTTGTTTTTGTTTTGTTTTTTTTTTTGTTTTTGGCAGGTAAAACATGTTTTTTTTGTTTTAAATGGATTTGGAAAACGTACGGGTCTCATGTTTTTTTGTTTTGGAAAGCATTTTGGAACATTTTTATTACACAAACGTTTTTTCTTTTTTTGTTTGTTTTTTTTCAAGGAGACATTTTGAACATATTTGGAAAATTTTTTATAGAAAAACATTTTATAGAAAACGTATTGAAAAAAAACATTTTGTTATTTTTTGTGTGTTTTTTTAAGCTTTGAACCTAAATCTACACGTTTCAACAATTGAAAATACATAGGAACACATATATCAAAATAGATGTGGAGTGTGTGAGTGTGACATCCACAAAAGAAAAATAAAAGCACTTTTTTCCTTTTTCCCCTTTTTTTGTTTTTGTTTTTTTTTCATCTCTTTTTTTTATACCTCTCTTTTTTGCCTCTTTTTTTTGAGTTTCTTTTGATTTTTTGCTTGCTATACTTTATCTATTACAACCTATTACAACATACAAAGTAAAGGGAAATACAATAAAGAAAACAAAATACAATGTAACAAGTAAAAAGGAAAAGAAATACAAGGAACTATTAAGAATTACATTAAACATTAATACAAATAAGCTGAAAAAGTAATGAAAAGATAAGGGTTGAACTGACTTTGAAGCTTGCAACACCAATCTTGTTTGAACTCTATCGGCGCCGATAATCACTTGCTTAGAACCAACAAGATCTGACAGCGAGGTTTGTGAGGGGGATTTCTTGGTATTTGAAGAGTGGAGTGGTGTATTTTCTGGGTTTGAGATTTTTGATGACTGGAAATAAGGAGGGTAGGCGTGAGAAATAGGGGATTGGAACAAGATTGGTGTCTGTTATGTTTTTTGCTTGCTGAACACGCGAGAAAAAAGGGTGAAGTTGGGGCTGTTTTTGTGTTTTTTTCTTCGAGAAAAAAAAGGGAGCTGGAGTGAAGACAGAGGGAAAGAGGATGAAGGAGTGATGTTGATTGCAGAAGACTGGGCGTTTAATCTGAGAGGATGGCAGTCAGGGAGGCGTGGAAGAGTGATCTCTTTTTTCTGGTTTTTGAGTTTCTCTCTTTTTTTTCAACTCTCTGTTTTTCCTTTTCTCTCTCTGTTTTTTGCTCTCTCTGGTTTGCAGGTTTCTTTTCCCACGATGATGGCTCTCTCTGTGTGTTTTTTTTCACGATGATGGCTCTCTCTTTTTCTCTCTTCTCCTCTTCCTTTTTTGCTGTCCTTTCTTTTTCTCTTTCTGTTAAGGGACGGACGACTGCATCTTAAAGGGCTGCAAAAATTTTTTGGCCGGACTGTCATTAATTGCAGCATTAAATGCTGTATTATGGATGCAGTATTTTAATTTGCAGACTTGATGCTTTGTCGGGTGGACAGCTTGTGCGGAAAACAGGACAGCTCGTGATTCCCTTTTGAATTTGTATTTTAGCACATGTGACTGACAGGGTTGTTGCAAAATTGATTCTTTGTCAGGTGGCCAGCGCAGAGGATGGGTCTCATGAATAGCCAGCGAGAAAAAAAACAAGCCAGCGAGAAGCGCCAACCAGGGTAGGTCAAAGGGGTCAGAGGCTCGAAGTGTCGGCAGGTCGGAGTGTCGGCAAGGTCGAAGCTCCGGTGGGTTGAAATTTCGGTGGGGCGAAGGTCAACGGTTAACGGGTCGAAGTGTCGGCAGGTCGAAGGTCGGAGTGTCAGCAGCGGGGCTTCGAGGGTCAAGGGTCGAAGGGTCGAAGGTCGGAGGTTCGCAGGTCAAGGTGTCGCAAGTCCTGGCGTCGTAAGTCCTGGCATCGTAAGTCTCGAGGCGTCGCATCTTCACATGGTTCGAAAGTCCGAAGGGGCGAGTCGTAGGTCGGAGTGTCGGCAGCGGGGCTTCGAGGCTTCGATGCTTCGAGGCTTCGAGGGTTCGAGGCTTCGAAGGTCAATGGGTCGAGGTGGCGAGTCGAAGGTCGGAGTGTCGGCAGGTCAACAGTCAACGGTCAACAGTCAACCCCGAAGTTTTTTTTTAACTTTTAATTACCTTTTTACCCTTACCCATAATGCAAAAATGGACGACCTTTTAGGGATTGTTTGGGAAGACCCGTATTCGCCCACATAGACATTTTGGAGAGTTTCGCATGATCACTTTTGCGGGCAGTTTGACTAGGGGCATTGACCGTCTTTTGGCAAGTTTGACTTTTTCTAACGAAAGTTGTTTTGGCCATAACTTCTTCATTTTAAGTCCGATTTGAGCTCGGTCAAGTGCGTTGGTCTCCAATTTTCATCCTCCATCACCTGGTGTTGGTCTTGGGGTGCTTCAAAGACTTGTAGCAGAAGCCATTAATTTTGGACTCCCCCGTCCGTGTCAATTGTATCCATCTCGTGCAAATTGGGGTAAACCATTTCTTGGAAGTATGGGATCATTGTGGACCTGTTCAACAAGGTATATGGCATGGGCAGAAAGGTTTATCAAATGGGGTTAGTATGTCCAACCCGGACAAAATGGTGTCCAACAGTTGCCCCTCTTTGTGCATTGTTTGTGTACAAACAGTGTACAAAGATTAAAAGGGAGTCATTTTGGACGGGTTAGAGCACTTACCTGACTTACCTAGCACATGGGAAGAGTAGAATACGACATTTGGATCTGTCCCCGAGAGGCAAAAAGGGCTTCACAGGTCGGTGGACTTAGATAATACTTTGATGAGGCACCTAAGGCCGCTTGATACTGGAGATTGAAAGCCTACAACAATGACAGGATTGAACTGAAAAAGAGAAAAGGCCCACAACAATGATGGGCGTGAACTAAAAGTTGAAAGGCCCACAACAACGATAGGCTCGAATTGAAAAATGGAAAAGGTCCACAACAATGATGGGTGTGAACTAAAAATTGAAAGGCCCACAGCAACGATAGGCTTGAGCTGAAAATGGATAGCCCACAGCAACGATAGGCTTGAATTGAAAATGGATAGCCCACAGCAACGATAGGCTTGAATTGAAAAAGAGAAAAGGCCCACAATAATGATGGGCGTGAACTAAAAGTTGAAAGGCCCACAGCAATAATTGGCTCGAATTGAAAAATGGAAAAAGTCCACAACAATGATGGGTATGAACTAAAAATTAAAAGGCCCACAGCAACGATAGGCTTGAACTGAAAATGGATAGCCCACAACAATGATAGGCTTGAATTGAAAATGGATAGCCCACAGCAACGATAGGCTTGAATTGAAAATGGACAGCCCACAGCAACGATAGGCTTGAATTGAACATGGATAGCCCACAGCAACGATAGGGGATTTGAATTGAAAACGGAAAGCCCACAACATCGATAGGCTTAACTTGGGAAGACTTGTTGGAGACATCAATTGGTAGTTTGGGGAAATGCTTTAAGGAAACGGGGAGTTTGGGAAGTAACCTAATTTGGGCTCCCTCTACGAGTTCACTCAAGGAGATCGCTCTACGAGGTGACCCAAAAGGGGAAAAAGTTTGTCAAGTGCCGAAAGGATGCGTTTAGACTTTGGGGAAATTGCAAGGAAAGAGTTGTACAGTTGAACGAAGAAAGCTAAGATAGCTTGAAGAGAAGTTTGCTGAATATGAGCTCCTAGGATCTCCAGAGGCGGCAACATTCCTGCAATTACAGAGTATGTTGAATGTATGTCAATGATGCATGGAATGCAATGTGCTGTATGCGGGGATGCATAAACCTCAACTTGTGGTGAAATATGATGCAATGCGATGTATGCATCAAATGCCATGTGATGTATTACTGAGGGTTGGCCATGATGGAAATGTCGTTGGAGAGGTTGGCTAACATTCAACTTGTTGGGGAACAACGTTCTCTTTGGATGGAGAGTCCGTCCTATCTTTGCTGGGGAACTCCCTATTGTGCATGAAGGGTCTGTTAAATTTCGCTTTGCCATATTGAGGAGCTTGATTTGACGACTTCTCTGGGGATAGTGATATCCCGTGGAGATATGAGTACTTTGAGTTGGGGGCCTTAAGTTGTTTGGGGATTTTGAGCTTGGCCCTACTCATAGAGCAATGCTAGAAGAGCTTACTGGGGATTTAAGATGTTCTACTTAAATGTGAAATGAAGACGATGTAACATGATTAAAGAGATAAAAAAGATTTTTGCTGGTTTAATTCCATAAAACATATTTATATCATAAAAAGTGTCCTATTGTCATAATCTGATAAACAGAATCGCAAGTCTTTAAAAGCATAATGTACAAATTTGATTCGAGCGTGCCAAGGTTTGACCAAGTCTTCCTTGTTTGCGATTCTTTGTTTTTGGATGATGTTGTCTCTACTGCTTGCAACGGACCCTATTTGTTGTGGTCCTGATCCTTTCAGTTTCTGACTGAACTGATTTCACCCTTCAAGATTTATTGTTGGCTTTGTATTTTACCCTTGGTGCCCTTTCAGGTTTTCACCAAGTCTGCCTTTGTTTTTTTTTTTTGTCTTTCCTTGGAGCTTTGTATTTTACCCTTGGTGCCTTTTCGGGTGTTCACCAAGTCCGCTCATTACAGGGATTGTTGGGAGGTATGAAAATTAAGCATGAAACTTTTTGACGGCATCACTATTCACTGGAAGCCAGCGCAGAGGATGGGTCTCGTGAACAGCCAGCGAGAAAAAAAACAAGCCGGCGAGAAGCGCCAACCAGCGAAGGTCAAAGGGGTCAGAGGCTCGAAGTGTCGGCAGGTCGGAGTGTCAGCAAGTCAAAGTGTCGGCAGGGTCGAAGCTTCGGTGGGTCGAAATTTTGGTGGGGCGAAGGTCAACGGTCAACGGGTCGAAGTGTCGGCAGGTCAAAGGTCGGAGTGCCGGCAGCGGGGCTTTGAGGGTCAAGGGTCGAAGGGTCGAAGGTCGGAGGTTCGCAGGTCAAGGCATCGCAAGTCCTGGCGTCGTAAGTCTCGAGGCATCGCATCTTCACAGGGTTCGAAAGTCCAAAGGGGTGAGTCGTAGGTCGGAGTGTCGGCAGCGGGGCTTCGAGGCTTCGACTCTTCGAGGCTTCGACTCTTCGAGGCTTCGAGGCTTCGAGGCTTCGAGGCTTCGATGCTTCGAGGTTTCGAGGCTTCGATGCTTCGAGGTTTCGAGGCTTCGAGGCTTCGAGGCTTCGAAGGTCAATGGGTCGAGGTGGCGAGTCGAAGGTCGGAGTTTCGGCAGGTCAACGGTCAACGGTCAACAGTCAACCCCAAAGTTTTTTTTTAACTTTTAATTACCTTTTTACCCTTACCCATAATGCAAAAATGGACGACCTTTTAGGGATTGTTTGGGAAGACCCGTATTCGCCCACATAGACATTTTGGAGAGTTTCGCATGATCACTTTTGCGGGCAGTTTGACTAGGGGCATTGACTGTCTTTTGGCAAGCTTGACTTTTTCCAACGAAAGTTGTTTTGGCCATAACTTCTTCATTTTAAGTCCGATTTGAGCTCGGTCAAGTGCGTTGGTCTCCAATTTTCATCCTCCATCACCTGGTGTTGGTCTTGGGGTGCTTCAAAGACTTGTAGCAGAAGCCATTAATTTTGGACTCCCCCGTCCGTGTCAATTGTATCCATCTCGTGCAAATTGGGGTAAACCATTTCTTGGAAGTATGGGATCATTGTGGACCTGTTCAACAAGGTATATGGCATGGGTAGAAAGGTTTATCAAATGGGGTTAGTATGTCCAACCCGGACAAAATGGGGTCCAACAGCAGGTATGGGTACTATGAGTGGGTAATGATGCCTTTCGGGCTCACTAATGCACCAGCAGTGTTTGTGCATTTGATGAACCAGGCCTTTGCTCCATATTTGGATTCTTTCAAGGTGGTGTTTATAGATGATATCTTGGTATATTCTAAGACGGAGAGGAAGCATGTGGAGCATTTGGCAACAGTGTTGCAAACCTTGAGGGACCAGCAGTTATTTGCTAAGTTTAGCAAATGTGAATTTTGGATGTAGGAGGTTCACTTCCTTGGCCATGTGGTGTCCGCTGAGGGAGTTAGGGTGGACCCAGCCAAGATTGAGGCTGTGGCATCATGGGAATAGCCAACCAATGTTTTCGAGATTCGTAGTTTTCTTGGCTTGGCAGGCTATTACTGTTATTTTGTAGAGGGATTCTCCCGTTCGGCAGCTCCTATGACGGCGTTGACCTGGAAGGGAGTGAAGTTTGAGTGGACTGAAAAGTGTCAGCAGGCGTTTGAGGCTCTCAAAACCCGTTTGACCACTACACCGGTGTTGAGGGTACCTCAGGAGGATATCCCATATGAGGTATATTGTGATGCATCTAGGGTTGGTTTGGGGTGTGTGCTTATGCAGGAGCACAGTGTAGTAGCTTATGGGTCGAGGCAGCTGAAGCCTCATGAGCAGAATTACCCTACCCATGATCTTGAGTTGGCGGCTGTCATCTTTGCCTTGAAGAGTTGGCAACATTACCTTTTGGGGGAGAAGTTCGTAGTGTTTTCTGATCACAAGAGCCTTCAGTACATCTTTACTCAGAAGGACTTGAATTTGAGGCAGAGGAGATGGGTGGAGTATTTGCAGACCTTTGACTTTACTCTTGCCTATACCCCGAGCAAGGGTAATGTTATGGCTGACGCGTTGAGCAGAAAAGGGAAAGCTGAGGTGGCCGTGAGAGAGTGGAAGCTGATGGAACAGTTGGCGATGTTGCAGCTGCAGCCTGTTGTTCGTGATGGTGGGACAGTCCTGAGTTCTTTGGTTGTTGTTCCTGAGCAATACCAGCGCATCTGGGAGGGACAGTTGGGTGACATTGAGTGTGAGGTTCTCCGTGCCCGTATTGAGGCTGGTGAGCTATCTGAGGGCTGGACAGAGGGTCCTGAGCGTGAGTTGTCTTTTCAGGGGCGGCTAGTAGTGGCTTCTTCTCTCTGGGATAAGGTGATAAGGACATTTCATCAGTCTAGACTTGCCGTGCATCTAGGGGGTACGAAGATGTATCATGCGCTTCGGGGACATTTTTGGTGGCTTGGGATGAAACGTGATGTAACTGCTTTTGTTTCAAGGTGCCTCACTTGTCAACAAGTGAAGGCTGAGCACCAGAGGCCGGCGGGCATGTTACAGCCGTTGCCAATAGCCGAGTCGAAGTAGGACCATATAGCGATGGACTTTGTGACTGGACTTCCACCCACCGCTGGGCGGAAGGACATGATATGGGTGATTGTGGACCAGCTGACTAAGTCAACCCATTTTCTTACTGTTCGCGAGCGGGATTTCATCGGGGCCTTAAGTCAGCTATATGTGAACGAGGTGGTGAGATTGCATGGGGTGCCATCATCAATTATGTCCGACAGGGATTCAAGGTTTACTTCTCGTTTTTGGGTAGGCTTGCAAGAGGCTATGGAGACAAAGCTTAACTTGAGTACAGCCTTTCACCCTGAGACTGACGGTCAGACTGAGAGGGCGAATCAGACCATAAAGGACCTGTTGAGAGCTTATGTGCTAGATTTTGGGGGTTCGTGGGCAACTCACCTTCCTTTGGTGGAGTTTGCCTACAACAACAGTTATCAGGCGTCCATTGGGATGGCTCCTTTTGAGGCGTTGTATGGGTGGCCATGCCGATCACTCTTGTGTTGGACTAAGGTAGGAGAGGCAGCTCTCTTGGGACCACAGTTGATTCAAGAGGCTACTGAGAAGGTCAAGTTGATTCGTCAACACTTGTTATCAGCTCAGAGTCGACAGAAATCTTATGCAGATCAGCGGCGGCGACCTTTGGAGTTTTTTGTGGGAGATCATGTGTTTCTCCGTGTCTCTCTATGACATGGACATCGGCGCTTTGGGAGAGGTTCCAAACTCTCTCCCCGGTTCATTGGTCCTTTTAAGGTTATAGCTCATGTGAGGCCTGTAGCTTACCGGTTAGCATTGCCACCGTGATTGAGTCGGGTGCACAATGTGTTCCACGTGTCCCAGTTGAGGAAGTATCATCCTGACCCCACTCATGTGATCGATTGGGGGACATTGGACATTGAGGATGACATGTCCATTGTTGAGGCCCCTATCCGTATCCTAGATCGGCGGGAGAAGCTTTTACGTGGTCGTGCTATTCCTTTGGTCTGCATGCTATGGCAGCACCGTGGCATTGAGGAGGAGACATGGGAACGTGAGTCCGTGATGCGTAAGCAACACCCAGAGTTGTTCGAGGACGAACAACCTTAAGGGTGGGAGGCGGCTGTAGTGATGTGTTTTCTTGTATGTGGTTCATGATGTGGGGTATTTGTATTTGTAGACTGGTATTTGTATTTATATTGAGATGTGTTTTGAGATTGCAATGTGATTGAGATGTCCTATTTTGTTATGATCCATCTGGGCATTGTGGCTTGCTGTCTTGCAAATGGGTCGCATGTGTTTGTTTTTTCTTGCATGTTGTTTCTTTTCGAGGACAAAAAGTCTTAAGGGGGAGAGGATGTAATAACCCGTGTTTTGCGATATGTAAGAAGTTAATCACAGATGCCTTGTGAGTGGAACTTGTTGGGTTTTAGGGAGTTTCCTTCCCACACACTTTAGCTAAAACACTTTGAATGTTGATGCACAAGTTTGAGGTAAGAGATGGGCCCAAGAGGGGACTTTTGGGAGGTGCATGTGACAATGCACATCATATGGGGATATGACGTGCAAGGGAATTTTGGTTTGTCTGTCTTCTACATGATTCTAGGAAGTTTGGGGTAGAATTTCACAGCTTTTGGAGGTGCATGTCATATGGGGATATGACGTGCATTATGGCGTGCAGCCATATTTTTGTACCGTTACCTTGGTTTTGTTGTTCTAAACATCTTTTTCCAAAGGGGCATGTTGGAATTATGGATATTTTGGCGTGTATGGATGCGGGAAGGTTGTAGCTTGTTTCATCAAAACTACGTCGTTTTGATGCTGTGATTCATTTAATCAAAACGATGTCGTTTTGGGGTGTGGAGGTGTCTATATAAAGAGGTGAAGGCTCCTTGTTTTAGGTTTAGGGTTCTCTTCTTCAGCCACCGCAGCTGTCGCAGAGAGAGAGAGAGAGGAGAGGAGAGAGGAAAGTTCTGGCCATTGCTGCTGTGGTGTTTCTCGTGGGCGGATGACGTTCGGCGTGGGAGCAGGATCATTGCTGTGATGATACATTTTCCTACAGGTAGGGGTTCTATCTCCTTGTACCTAATCCGGGGTTAGGCCCCATGGTGGATGAACTGTTGGATATCGTTATTGTTGTTATATTATTTATATGTAAAATTCATATAGGTGTGATCTCCTATATGAATGTTGGCCTTCAATGGCATCTTGGTGTGATTCTGACGTTGGGTGGGCAGTGCATGTTAAATGTTCGATAAAATGCCTGTGTGAATATGTCTGTGTGAATATGCCTAGTATGTGTTTGATAATATGCCAGTATGGCTGAATTTGTGAGTTGGTAAAGGTGTGCATGCTAAGTGTTTGTTTTTATGCCTGAGTGGCTGGGCTTGTACATTTGTGAATGTGTGCCTACTAAGTGTTTGGTTTTATGCCTGAGTGGCTATGTGTACTGTGTTTTGTGAAACCCGGTGGCTGTGGAAGCCCGGGACTATTTTGTGGAACCCGATGGCTGTGGAAGCCCGGGACTGTTTTGTGAAACCCGGTGGTTGTGGAAGCCAGGGATTGTTTTGTGAAACCCGGTGGCTGTGGAAGCCCGGGACTGTTCTTGGAACCCGGTGGCTGTAGAAGCCCGGGACTACTCTTGGAACCCGGTGGCTGTGGAGGCCCGGGACTGTTCATGTGCTAGCCTGTGTGGCTGTGGAAATGATTGTATTTGCTGTTATGGCTTGTTATTATATCTATTAAAAAAATTGTATCACGACACTACACTTGTACACATGGCATGTAGATGCTAGGAGCATGGGATGGGTCGGGGAGACATGATCCCTACTGAGTTGTGGTTGCTCACCCCTCCTACCGTGTTGTTTTCTTTACAGGGACCTACATGCGTTAGGTGGGAATACCAAGGTGGAAGACCTGCTTGTGGCTTGCTTATTGTTATTTGAGTTTTGTTGTTTTTGTGTGAGTTTTGTAACCTCAGTGGGGAGATATTGTAATGAAGAGTTTAATGTAATAAAAGCATGTTTGGACACGTTTGTAATGTTTGTACTTAATAAATATATGGTTTTGTCTCTGAATATAATTTGTGAAGTGTATGTTGTATTCTAACTCCTTTATCCAAACTCGGGTAAAGGGAGGGTCACGTTCTGGTCTCCTCGGGTTGGAAATCCGGGGCATGACAACGCGGACCAGTTCATATTTATTTATTTTAAAAATTATTATAAGTTAATTTTGTTAATTTTTTTAAAATTTTAATTTAAAAAACATATTTAAAGAGTTTATATTTCTAAACTTTAATTTTAAAATTAATAGATTTAGACTCTATATACTAATATACTAGGTAGAATAGGTAATAATTTTTAAAAATTATTATTTAAAAAAAATCGATCTGCAAACCAATCCACATCCATATAAATTTGATCCAAATGAATCGTGGGTTGGTCTGCGGACCAATGATCCATTTTACAACCCTATGTCTAGCCTCACAGGCACAAATCACTACATGTCTCAATGAATTTATATATATATATAAGTGTTCAAACACCACAATTTAATTCTCAATAAGAATCTCATGCTTAAATCATAAATGTGAACATGTTAAATAAAAGCAATGCACAGGGATAGCAATGGGATGCGTTAAACTAGATACTCATTCCTAATAGAACGGGTTTGAGATTGATATAATCGGGTTCGAAGTGAGTTTAGGATGAATATCTTTAACCCGTCAAGGATTTGAGACGAGTTCGGGACAAGAATGACCCGTCATAAACCCGTATATATAAGACAATAAAGCGAGTTTATCGAGTACCTGCTCAATCCGACCCTATTGGGATGGGTTTCAAGTTAACATAATCGGGTTCGGGAAGAATTTGAGATATAATTTTCTTAGATAGGATGGGTTCGAGAAAAAACTTACCCATTCCAAATCCGCTCCATTGTCATTCCTAATAAGACATATATACATCAAAACAACAAGCTAGACTTCTTCTCAAGACCTCAAATTAATAGGCTCACAAAATCTCACCCATACACTTCTACCTCTATTTATTTAAGTTAGGATATAACTTACCTCCAACCTGGGTTGGAGGTAATTCCTTCAACCCAACAGATGGCATTAAATAATTGTGCCAAATACGTATTCGTATACCCCCTAATAAATAATAACTCTGTCAACGTTTTCTCTCCGTTAATGTGTGTTTGTCTCGAAACTCTCCCGCCGTCCGCTGCGCTGCCCCAAACCCAGGCCCTCCCTCTGGTCAACGACTCTCTTTCTCTGCCGCCCCTCCCCTTTGAGGTTTGGAAATTTTCGGTCACCTCCAAGGCCCTAGCATTGCGGATGCTCTGCCGCCCCTCCCTCTTGGTCCTTGCCTTCCCCGATGCCATGGCCTTCTCCTCCGCCCTCACACGCTTCGGACGCTCTGCCGCTGCCGAAGGAGCAGATCGGCAGTTGTGGGTAGCAGCGTGACACCACCGACTTCGAAGAGGGGACTTTCCCTTGGTCCTTGCCTTCCGCGATGCCATGGCCTTCTCCTCTGCCCTCACATGCTTCAGATGCTCTGCTGCTGCTGAAGGAGCAGATCGGCCGTTGTGGGAAGCAGCATGACACCGATGCCTTCGAGGACGAGTTGTCGAAGCTCGTATCCCCTAGTAATGGCGCTGACAAGGTGCGTGTAATTACCCCCGCTGCAGCAGACGGATTCTCCAGTGACAAGGCCCTAGCACTGTGGATTGGCGGCTTCGAAGAGGGGACTTCTAACCGCGATGCATCAGTGGAGGAGTCGATAGTGAAGGAGCAGAGCGGTAGCCATGGGAAGCAATGCGACGCCACTACCTTCGAGGACGAGCCGTCGAAGCTTGTATCCCCCAGCAATAGTGGCGTTGACATGGTGCGTGTCCTCGAATTAATTGTGTTTTTATTTTTTTTGTTGGGTTTGTGGTGTTCTTCATCGATCACCTTGGTAGATTGCAATGTCATCTATTACTGTTGGACCGCCACGATAGATGGCATCATATGCTATTGGGCTTCTTGTGAGGCGAGACATGCTTGGTATCTGATAAGAAGTTGTGGGAACGAAAAAATCTGTGCCTAGATATATAAATATTGATTGCTGATAATTAGTCTAGTAACATTGATTGGTGATAGAATATGAACAGTGTGGGATGGGGATTATGAGCGGTGAACGACCAATCTTGTTGTTCATGAGCGGTGATTTCAGGGGCTTTGCTGGACCAATTTGTGGGAGTTGGCTCCAATTTCATTGATTTTTATGGCCACACATGGCAGGCCAGAGTAACGCAAATCAAAATGGTAAATACATAAATAAATATAAATTATTAATTAGGCCAGTAATCTACTATTACTCCCAAAAATGTTTGTGTTTTAGTTTATTAATTAGGCCAATAATCTAGTATT
>CM042087.1:9521641-9606391 GCA_023512835.1 Taxillus chinensis
TCTATGCCTATTCCTATTTCTCCCTACTTCATATTCAATATCTTCCTCCCCGTCATCACTAACCTCATTATTCTCATTTTCAAATTCTTCCATGGAAGCTTCCCTTTGCCTATTTTGCCTTCTAGGATTTCGTTGACCACTTTGTAGGTTTGCAATTCTTTCCATCTTGCCTATCCATCCTATCCCTTATTTCTCCAAAAACAACATTCATACGTGCAAAATGTTGTTGCATTGTTCGTAGGTGGTCATCTATATTCAATGGATTACCACCAGAAGCTTCGTCCTCAATATTTGACATTATATCTGCAAAAAGATGTTAGAAAACAAATTTACCTCACAAATTCCTCACGTGTTTCTCTCAAGATGTCACTCCACACTCGTGTTTCACTCAAATTTGGCTTTTCAGTTGCTGTTTGCCACTCCTTTTTGTTTTTCCACTCTTGGATCCGCCCTGAGGTGCCTCAAAGAACCAAACAATTTAGAATCAAAGCATTCACAATTTGCAGAATCAACACAACACTAGATTTCTTTTTCTTTTTCTTTTTTCTTTTTTTTTTTTTTTTTTTTTTTTTCTTTTTTTTTTTTTTTTCTTTCTTTTTTTTTTCTTTTTTGTAAAGTTGAAAAGAACTCTTCAGGAACCCAACTTGTAAGACAAATCCAAAAAATTCCAAGAACGTAATAATGTGAAAGATCTTATAAAAAACCCCAGCTTGAGATAAATCACAAAGAATAATGAGAATTTCTAATCAATAGAAACGAAATTATTGAATGACCACAAAATTAAAGTGGTAATATAAGGACAAGATAAATTAATGGTGTGTTGAAAGGATGAAGATGATCAAGAGCTATAGAAAATTTTCAAAGCATGATAGATTAGCAAATTTTAACTCATAGAAAATTGGATTCAAACAATGATGATCCGAGATGGAAAGAGAGAATTTGAAGAGTAACAATTTTTATCACAAAACAAAATGAAAGAACAAGAAGATATGACCTGCGTTTAGATCCGAAGCTCTGATACCAAATGGTAAGAACCCAAAGGTTTTGAACCCACGAACCCACTACCAATTTGAAGATATGCTCACCCCAAGAAGGCTAAACCAAGATCTATGATCCACTTGAACCCTTGAACACAAAAAGAAATCAAGGACCCGAAGTGTTGGATGACGCCACAAGGATGATCAAGCCTTGATAAGTCTTGTGGTTCTAGGAAGATTCCTAAGAGGATCCACTCTCTCACAAAGTGCAAAGATGCTACTTTATTTCCAATGACAATTCTTGAGTGCTACAAATGAAGTGTCTCAAGGTATTTATAGGAATCATAATGTCCAATACCATGTGCTAGTATCCTAAAACCATGTCTTTATACTATTGTAACTCCTAATTAGCATAAATGCCACATTTGACCACTTATTTTCGTAAAATAAAATCCCATGAAATAAGAAAAACACTTAGAGCCAAAAAGGTATATTTTTAGGCCCAAATGAGACCTCCCATGTGTAGTCCTTGGTCCAAACTCTTCAATCTTTGGACTCTAGGCCCAAAACATGCTCAATATCTCCATTTGCAGCCCTTATGTAGTTAGTGACGTTTTCAACATGTTTGTCCTCCATTGATCCAATTGCTAATTGCTTTGTCCAAGACTCTTGCACTAGCACTTGTAAAGCTTCCTTAATTTGTTTGGTTTTTTGCCCTTGTGACCGGTCCACTTGGAATTTGGAGAGGATCATTAGAATTGGAGGACACACCTTCGTGATTTGTATCATTCCCTCGCTCCTCAAAATGATTCGTCCACGAATCGTCACCTACATCAAAAGGTGATAAATCTGCAACATTGAAAGTAGCACTAACAGAATACTCACCTGGCAAGTCAATCTTGTAAGCATTATCATTTAATCTTTCGAGAACTTGAAATGGACCGTCGCCTCTTGGAGCTAATTTTGATTTTCTTTGGGCTGGAAATCTTTCTTTTCTCATATGCACCCACACCCAGTCTCCAGGTTCAAAAAGAACACGCCAGTCGTCCTTTGTTGGCTTTGCATGCATATTGCTCATTTTTCTTTTCAATTTGTTGTTTCACACGCTGATGAAGTTGTTGCACAATTTCAGCCTTCTTTTTTCCATCAAGACTTTTTCTTTCATCAATAGGTAGTGGTAATAAATCCAAAGGAGTTAGTGGATTAAAACCATACACTACTTCAAAAGGAGAATATTCAATGAGACGAATGTACACTTCTATTATACGCAAATTCAATGAATGCCAAACATTCTTCCCAATTTTTCAAGTTCTTTGAATCACAATTGGAGTAATTGAGATAAGGTTCATTGACAACTTCAGTTTGCCCATCAGTTTGTGGATGACAAGCAGTAGAAAATAACAATTTAGTTCCTAGTTTCCCCCACAAAACACGCCAAAAATGGCTCAAGAATTTTGTGTCCCGATCGAAACAATACTTTGAGGTACACCATGAAGTCTCACAATTTCTTTAAAGAACAAATCAGCTATATACGTGGCATCATCGGTTTTATGACATGCAATGAAATGTGCCATTTTAGAAAATCTATCAACAACCACAAATATGGAATCCATTCCCCTTTTGACCTAGGCAAACCTAAAACAAAGTCCATGGATATATCAACCCAAGGTTCATTAGGCACGAGTAAAGGAGTATACAAACCATGTGGTAAAACTCTAGATTTAGCCTTTTTACAAGATAAACATTTAGCACAAATTCTTTCCACATCCCGCTTCATTTTAGGCCAAAAGAAATGTTCATGCAAAACATCTAATGTCTTTTTCACACCAAAGTGTCCCATTAGGCCTCCCCCATGTGCTTCTCTCACTAGCAATTCACATAATGAACATTGAGGTACACACAATCTATTTTCTTTGAACAAGTACCCTTCAACCCTATAAAATTTATCAAATGCTTTCTTTTCGCAAGCAAGGAAAAATTCAGCAAAATCAATATCATTGGCATATAAGTCCTTGATATATTCAAAGCCAAGTAATCTAGTATTAAGAGAAGAAAGAAGAGTATACCTTCTGGACAAGGCATCGAGCAACCACATTCTCTTTACCTTGTTTGTATTTGATGACATATGGGAATGTCTCGATAAATTCAAGCCACCTTGCATGTCTCTTGTTTAGCTTACCACGACCTTTAATATGCTTCAAAGATTGGTGATCGGTGTGAATGACAAACTGTTTTGGCCAAAGGTAATGTTGCCAATTTTCTAATGCTCTTTTAAGGGCATAAAGCTCTTTGTCATAGGTTGGATAATTCAAAGCCGCTCCATTTAGTTTTTCACTAAAATAGGCAATTGGTTTTCCTTCTTGCATTAAAACAACTCCTATCCCAACTCCGGATGCATCACATTCAATCTCAAAAGTTTTGTTAAAGTCAGGTAATGATAAACGGTGCGAACACAATTTATTTTTGAGTTCAATGAATGCATCATCTTGGGCATCATTCCATTTAAAACCAACAGACTTTTTAATGACCTCAGTGAGTGGTGCAACTAGTGTGCTAAAACCCTTCACAAAACGCCTATAAAAAGCTAGCCAAACCATGAAAGCTTCTTACCTCCGTCACGCTTTTAGGGGTTGGCCATTCTTTTATAGCCCTTACCTTCTCCTCATCAACCTCTATTCCTTTAGCACTCACCACAAAACCAAGGAAAACAATTTTATCCATGCAAAAGTCACACTTCTTGATTGGCAAATAATTTTTCTTTCCTCAAAACATCAAGTACACAATGCAAATGATTCAAATGTTCTTCCAAATTCTTGCTATAAACAAGAATATCATCAAAATAAACCACAACAAATTTTCCAATAAATGCTCGTAAAACATGGTTCATTAGTCTCATGAATGTGCTAGGTGCATTAGTTAACCCAAATGGCATAACTAACCATTCATACAATCCATGTTTAGTTTTGAAAGCGATTTTCCACTCATCCCCTTCTCTCATTCTAATTTGATGGTAGCCGGATTTCAAATCAATCTTAGAAAAGATAATAGAACCATGCAATTCATCAAGCATATCATCTAATCGAGGAATAGGATGGCGATATCTTACCGTGATATTGTTGACAACTCGACAATCAATGCACATCCTCCATGTTCCATCTTTCTTGGGTACCAAAATTACCGGTACTTGCACAAGGGCTCAAACTTTCTCTAACATAACCCTTAGCCATAAGCTCCCCTACTTGTCGTTGAAGCTCTTTTGTTTCTTCGGGATTGCTTCTATAGGCCGGTCGATTAGGAATTGTGGCACCAGGAATGAAATCAATCTGATGTTCAATTCCTCTAATAGGTGGTAAACCTGGTGGAATATCTTCAAGGAACACGTCATCAAATTCCTGCAACAAAGAACTAACAACACTTGGGAAAGAAGAGTTAATGTCATTAGTAGTCACAAACGACTCCTTGTAAACAAGGAGAAGTAGGTGCTTTTCAAAAAAGATAAGCACTCTTCACTTCGCTTTCCTTTGCATAAAAACCTTGTTTTTCCTTTTCTTTTCTCTCATCACTCAATGTCTCTCTCTTTATTTCTTTTTTGAACTTCTTTCTTTTTCCGTCTCTTTCTTTTTGGAAGTTTCTCCCTCTTTTTCTCACTTCCCATATCATTCTTTTTTTATCTCTCATTTTGTTTTTTCATCTCTTTTTTCATCTGAGTTGATCCTCATACACTTGTTTTGGAGTCAAAGGTACAAGGATCACAGCCTATTATTCATTACAAAGGAGTATCTATTTGTAAACCCATCCCTCTTAATTTTTCTATCGAACTCCCATGGCCTTCCTAATAGCATATGTGCAGCATGCATAGGGACAACATCACACAATATGCGGTCTTCATATTTACCAATTGAAAACGAGACAAGGACTTGCTTATCAACTTTAATTTCCCCACACTCATTCAACCATTGTAGCTTGTATGGTTTAGGGTGTCGAGTGGTAGGCAAGTTCAATTTCTCAACCATCGTAGTACTTGCAACATTTGTCACACTCCCTCCATCAATGATCAAAGTGCATACCTTATTGTGAATGAGGCATCGGGTATGGAAAATGTTTTCCGTTGCTCATTCATCTCATTTTCCTTCACTTGGCAATTCAAAGCTCTACGAACCACAAGGCGGTCTCCTTCCACGGCATATTCAACCCCATCATCACTACCTTCTCCAAGTGAGGGCATAGATTCATTATCACCTTCACTATCGGTTATAACTTCATTATTTTTGAGAATCATAACTCTCTTGTTAGGACACCTGGGAAGCTATATGACCTGTACCCAAACACTTGAAGCATTTTATATCTCTATTTCCGGGAGTTTGGGAATCATATTTACCTCCTCTCTTTGATGTAGCTTCTTCTTTGCTTTTAGTTGTGTCCTCGGATAGATCTTTCTCCTTTCTTCCACATAGGTTTTGTTGAAGAAGTTGACCCAGAATAAAATTTTGAAGCACCTTTACGCTTGAGTTGCCTTTCCACTTTAATTGCCATATGCACCATGTCTTCTAGCTCCACATAATGTTGCAATTCCACTATGTCAGCAATGTCTTTGTGAAGCCCATTTAGGAAATGAGCCATCGTAGCCTCTCTATCTTCTTGTACATTAGCTCTAATCATAGCTAGCTCCATTTCTTTATGGTATTCTTCTACACCCCTAGAGCCTTGTGTAAGGGTCTGCAATTTTTGATAAAGCTCCTTATAGTAATGGTGAGGAATAAACCTCCTCCGCATTAGAGTTTTCATTTCCCTCCAGGTTGTTATAGGCCCCTCACCATTATTTCTCCTATTAATGCCCAAATCCATAAAGGATTCAAAGGAGACATAACGAGCATGGTTCGCTTGATGTGACGTACTCTACGGTGATGACGTACTTCAAATACTAGGTCTAATGGAGTTTTTATCGTACAATTATTACCCGATGTCAAACACCTATTAAAGTAGATAAACACACTTTTTGGTTCCATCAGGAGTCAAAAGGCTCGAATCCTTAGATTTAGGTTGGTTGTTTTGTAGATTTATGACGCATTGGGTGGATCAATCAGTCAACGAAATGTGATATCCATAAAGGATTCAAAAAGTGGCTTCGCGAGCATCGTTTGCTAAATATGACATACTCCGTGGCTGTGAGGTACTTCCAACGCTGTCTCTAATCCACTATTATCAATATGGAATACACGGGCTCAAAGACTCCTTTATAATCGACAAATCCACATTTTGCCTCAATTATAAATCAGAATGGTTGATTTTCAGGTTTGGTTTGGTTATTTAGTTGATTTGGGATGCATTTGGTGGATTGGTCAAACAACAAAATCTAATATCCATAAAGGATTCAAAGGAGACATAACGAGCATGGTTCGCTCGATGTGACGTACTCTACAGTGATGACGTACTTCAAATACCAGGTCTAATGGAGTTTTTATCGTACAATTATTACCCGATATCAAACACCTATTAAAGTAGATAAACACACTTTTTGGTTCCATCATGAGTCAAAAGGCTCGAATCCTTGGATTTAGGTTGGTTGTTTTGTAGATTTATGATGCATTGGGTAGATCAATCAGTCAACGAAATGTAATATCCATAAAGGATTCAAAAAATGGCTTCACAAGCATCGTTTTGCCGAATGTGACATACTCCGTGGCTGGGAGGTACTTCCAACGCTGTCTCTAATCCGCTATTATCAATATGGAATACACGGGCTCAAAGACTCCATTATAATCGACAAATCCACATTTTGCCTCAATTATAAATCAGAATGGTTGATTTTGAGGTTTGGTTTGGTTATTTAGTTGATTTGGGATGCATTTGGTGGATTGGTCAAACAACAAAATCTAATATCCATAAAGGATTCAAAGGAGACATAACGAAAAAGTGGCTTCACGAGCATCGTTTGCCGAATGTGACATACTCCGTGGCTGGGAGGTACTTCCAACGCTGTCTCTAATCCACTATTATCAATATGGAAAACACATGGTTGATTTTGAGGTTTGGTTTGGTTATTTAGTTGATTTCGGATGCATTTGGTGGATTAGTCAAACAACAAAATCTAATATCCATAAAGGTTTAAAGCGGACATAACAAGCATCATTCGCGCTATGTGACGTAGTCTACGGTGATGACATACTTAAAAAACTAGCTCTAATAGAGTTTTTATCGAACAATGATTACTCGATGTCAAACACCTATTAAAGTAGATAAACACACTTTTTGGTTCCATCAGGAGTCAAAAGGCTCGAATCCTTAGATTTAGGTTGGTTGTTTTGTAGATTTATGACGCATTGGGTGGATCAATCAGTCAACGAAATGTGATATCCATAAAGGATTCAAAAAGTGGCTTCACGAGCATCGTTTGCCGAATGTGACATACTCCGTGGCTGGGAGGTACTTCCAACGCTGTCTCTAATCCACTATTATCAATATGGAAAACACATGGTTGGTTTTGAGGTTTGGTTTGGTTATTTAGTTGATTTCGGATGCATTTGGTGGATTAGTCAAACAACAAAATCTAAAATCCATAAAGGATTCAAAGGAGACATAACGAGCATGGTTCGCTTGATGTGACGTACTCTAAGGTGATGACGTACTTCAAATACTAGGTCTAATGGAGTTTTTATCGTACAATTATTACCCGATGTCAAACACCTATTAAAGTAGATAAACACACTTTTTGGTTCCATCAGGAGTCAAAAGGCTCGAATCCTTAGATTTAGGTTGGTTGTTTTGTAGATTTATGACGCATTGGGTGGATCAATCAGTCAACGAAATGTGATATCCATAAAGGATTCAAAAAGTGGCTTCGCGAGCATCGTTTGCTAAATGTGACATACTCCGTGTTGTGAGTGATAACGTGCATTTTATGCCGTTATTCTAGTGTTTATTTAGGATGTTTAAGAGCATGATTAGAGCCTTATTGCTTCATATATCATATATATTTGCTCTAACCCCTAGGAAGATGCTAGTTGCAAATACATGCGCTTTTAAGCTGTTTTGGCAGGTTTTGGACCTCACTTTTGACATAGTAGATGACCTCAAACAATTGGCGTGCAAGAACAAAAGTTGCTTAGAATGATGGCCTCTACCTACCAGAGAAATTTCAGAGCATTTGGAGCTAATTTGGAGTTGCACGTGAATTCACCCATATCACGTGCAAGCATATTTTTGCCTCTTAGGCCTCTACATGATGCAAGGAAGCTTGGGGAGAAGTTTGAGCTGATTTGGAGGTGCACGTGAATTCACCATATCACGTGCAAATTGGCGTGCGAGAGATATTTTTGGACCGATCCAATCGTTTTTCCATGCCGATCATTTGTTCCTGAAGGCCCAAGTCCAAATTGTGGATGGAAGATAGAGTTTTTAATGTTTCAAGTGTTACTTATCAAAACTACGCCGTTTTGATAAGTGGGCTAGGTTACACACCTCAAGGCCCATCCAAACTCTATAAATAAGAGCTCTACGCCCTCTGCTGTGCATGCCTAACCCCCACACACGTTTTAGAGAGAGAGAGAGAGGCTCCACGTCTTGGAGGCTGTCCTTGACCTAGGAGAGCAGCCGTCGCGCCCCTCGTCGCGGATTTTGGAGCCTGGATTTGAAGCTTTCTTGTGCGCGTGATCAAGAAGAAGATGTTTAGCTTTTTCTGCTATGGTTTTGCTTGTAATCATGCGTGAGTAGTTCTTTTAATCTAGGGGAGCAATGTAGCCCCCTTGTTGCTTTCTTGTGTTTATGAATATTGGGTTTGGATGATTGAGTTTTGCATGTTTTATGAATCTGTTCTTAATTCTATCTTTGGATGTACACCTTGGTATTCTTAGCCCTAGTCTGGGGCTGATTGAGATTCATAACTTATTTGTGATTGGTGTGATCATTATCCTTTTGCAAGTATGATTTATTGGCTTTGCATGTTTGTGTGTTTAGATGACCATTCTGGCATACAACTCTTAAAAGGACCTCAATGACCATTTGTTGTCCTTGGCTTATGTTTAGCATGTTTTCAATCAAACAACCCTAATACCATGAACCAGTAAAGATAACATAGGGAGGTGAAATTGTGACCCTAGATGCCTTTAATCCTTGAATCTTAATCCTAAAATCAATTTACTTTCTTTGTTTATTTAGAAAACCAAATAAAAATTAGATCTTTAGTTTAAAGAAAGAAAACTTTTTGCCAAGACATTTTATAGAACAATAGTAATTGGGTGTTTTGATTTGAGAACTAGAGAACTAGGTTAATCCCTGTGGGTTCGACCCCTTTCTTTGCTGCTATTCTTTTAGTGCAAACTTAGGGAATTTATTATTTTGAAGAGAGATTTAACGACATTAGCTAGCTCTTTTAGAGAGGCTAAAAATCTTGTCTGATCAAATTGGCGCCGTTGCCGGGGATTCAACGGTTAAGTAGTTTTTAAAATCAACATTGAGTGAAATTGTTTGAATTTCGATCTTGGTATTTTATTTTGTCTTTTATTTTCTGTTATTTTGTGTTCTTTATTTGTTTATTTTGCATTGTTCGGAGCTTTTGGGTGTGTTCTTGTTGTTGTTTATAGGAACATACATCAAGGATTCCTAGTTGTGCATGCAAAGAGAAGAGGATATACAATTTACGCGGGAACCTGAAAGGTTTTTCGAGCTCGTCGTAGAGACTAGGGAAGCGACACGTGAGGCGGAAGAAGCATTACAAGGCTTGGAGCAATCCGTAGGCGATCCGATGGCAGATCTCGGACATGATGGTGGTGCACCGCAAGGAGGGCCAATTACAATGGCCAATATCCGGAAGAAGAGGGTAATAGGTTTATGCCTAGAACCTTCTTAGATTATGCAAGGCCGATGATGTCGGACCATTATTCTGGGATTCGGCGACAAGAGTCCAAGCAAATAGCTTTGAGTGAAGCCGGCATTGATCAACATGGTGAGCAACAACGCGTTTGGAGGAACAGCAGTGGATGATCCACACCAGCATTTGATGAGGTTCTACCAGGTGTGTGACACCATCAAGATCAACAACGTGTCGGAGGAGGCCATAAAGCTAAGGCTTTTCCCTTTCTCTTTAAGGGAAAGAGCTCTTGGCTGGTTTGCGATCTGCCAACAGGTTCAATCAACACTTGGGAGGAGATGCGGACCAAGTTCATGTCAAAGTATTTCCCTCCTTCCAAGGTGATCCAGCTTAGAGGAGAGATTAGCAGGTTCAGGCAAGATGAGATGGAGACTCTTCATGAAGCTTGGGAGCGTTTCAAAGACTTAGTGAGAAGATGCCCTGATCATGGAAGGCCCCAGTGGATTCAAATTGAATCTTTCTACACAGGTCTTCAGTCCCATTCACAAGACAAGGTGAATGCATTCCTGGAGGATGCTTGATGAATCTAGAGCCTGACGCAGCAGCGGAGCTCTTGGAGAGGTTGTCATTAGCTGATTGGCGGTGGTCTAATGTGCGTACTTCAAAGCCAAGGGAGAAGATTGCTTCGGTTGAAAATTCTTCCAATGATGTGCAAACACAGATTCAAGCTTTAGTGAAAGGCATGGAAGTATTGGCTCTTAAAGTTGAAGGATCACAAGCTTTACCGAGTAGTTGAGCGGGGCTGAGTGGAGTGAAGAAGCAAATTATGTTGGAGGAAAGGGCTTGTACCGAAACAGCAATTTTATCCTCAACAACAACAACTAGGGTACAACCAGAATCCCGGCAATCTCAACCATTTCGAGAGAACTCGGAACCGAGGGGGAGATACCTCATTTCAGTACAAATATGTGCCCCCGGGGATGAAGCAGAATCCGTATGCTACGGATAATTATTTGCACCCACCTCCAGGATTCGAGCGAAACGACCTCGTCCTCAACAGCAAAGAGGAAGGGTATATCGGAATGTGGATGAGCCAACCAAAAGAGAGGATAATTTGGAGGAAAGGGTAGTCACACTAGAATCTTCAATTCAGAATATGGAGACTTCATTTAAGAGTATGGAGAAGTTACTTGTGAGCATGGCACAGAATGTTAATCAAAGGGTGTCAACCAACACTTTTCCAAGTGACACCGAGGTGAACCCCAAGGAGAGTTGCAAGGCTATCACTCTAAGGAGCGGGAAGACACTGAATGAAGGCGAAGAGCCTAAGAAGAAGGCAATTCCAGAAGAACAAAGCAGACCCTTGGAAGCCGATGACCAAGGAAAATCGGATAAAACTGAAGAAAAGTGCAAGAAAAGAAGGACAAGCAATTGAGTCAAGACAGAATAGGCAAGAAGAACGGAAGCAAGAGCTCGGGCCTAGTATGCCATTTCCTCGGAGAGGCGAGGAACCAGAGGGTTGAAGAAGAGTATGAGCGCTTCCTGAGTTTGTTCAAGAAGCTTGAGATTAACATTCCATTTGTGGAAGTTTTGGAGCGAGATGCCTAGGTACAGAAAATACATTAAAGATTTTGTGACAAAGAAGAGGAAATATGGGGATCATGAGACGGTGGCAATCACTAACGAGGTGAGCAGTGTTGTTCAACGAGTTTGCCCATCAAGCATAAAGATCCGGGCAGCTTTAATCTCCCTTGTGTGATTGGCAATGCACCGAAGCAACGGGCCCTATGTGATTTAGGGGCCAGCATCAATTTGATTTCCTTTGCTTTGTACAAGCAACTTGGGCTTAAGGGCATGAAGCCCACTTCCATATCATTGCGGTTCGTAGACCGGTCCCTTGGAAGGCCTGAAGGGATCATTGAAGATCGTGTTAGTTAAAGTGGGCTCCTTCATATTTCCAGCGGACTTTGTTGTTTTGGAGATGGAAGAAGATAGAGGAGTTCGGCTACTCCTTGGAAGACCGTTTCTCGAACGGGTTGTGCATTGATTGATGTTGCTCAAGGGCAGCTAACTCGAGAATTAATGAGGAGACCTTAGTCTTCCACATGGGGAAGGCTTTGCAAGGTCAAGAGGAGGAGGATTGCCTTTGGATTGAAGACCTTGAGGAATTGGTGGAAGATTACTTGGCGAAGAAATTACCACCATCAATGATGAAGCCCTTGACTCATAGAAGCTCAACAAGATGAAGAGATGTACTTGACAGTGAGGAAAATGAGCAAATTACAAACTCTTTGGAGCAAGGCGAGGAGGAGAAAGAAGATGACATGCCTCCAGCTCCAGGAACGGAAGGAGCTGCCTGGACACCTAAGGTATGAATTCCTAGACTCTACAAATCAATTCCCTGTTATTGTTGCTTCTAATTTGAATGATGTGGAGTGTACCCAATTGTTAGAAGTCCTTAGGAAACACAAAAAGGCCCTAGGATGGAACATTGAAGACATTAGGGGTATTAGTCCAGGGATTTGCATGCATAAGATTTTAATGAATGATGATTTTAAACCCATCGTTGAAAGACAAAGAAGATTAAACCCTGCCATGAAAGAAGTTGTTAGAAAAGAAATTTTAAAATGGAAAAATGCGGGTATAATTTATCTTATTTCAGATAGTGAGTGGGTGAGTCCATTGCATGTTGTGCCCAAGAAAGGGGGGCATGACTGTGATTAAGAATGAGAAAAATGAATTGATTCCATCTCGGCCTTGTGACGGGGTGGAGAGTGTGTGTTGACTATAGGAAAGCTGAACAAGGCCACTAGGAAGGATCATTTTCCTCTTCCTTTCATTGACCAAATGTTGGATAGGTTAGGTGGCTATAGTCACTATTGCTTTTTAGATGGCTATTCGGGGTATAATCGGATCATGGTTAAGCCCGAGGACCAGGAAAAGACCACCTTCACGTGCCCTTTTGGCACTTTTGCATTTAGGAGAATGCCATTTGGGCTTTGTAATGCCCCTGCCACCTTTCAAAGGTGTATGATGGCTATTTTTCGGGGTTTGGTTGAGGAGATCATGGAGGTCTTCATGGATGACTTCTCGGTGTTTGGTTCCTCTTACCAACGGTGCTTGAGAAATCTAGATGTGGTCTTAGAGAGATGTGAAGAGAAGGAACTAGTCCTAAATTGGGAGAAATGCCATTTCATGGTAACAGAGGGGATAGTTCTAGGACACAAGGTGTCTGCACATGGTTTGGAGGTAGACAAGGCAAAAATCTCCACTATTGAGACTCGCCACCTCCAACCAATGAAAAAGGAGTGAGAAGTTTCCTTGGCCATGCTGGCTTTTATAGGAGATTTATTAAGGACTTCTCAAAAATTGCAAAACCCATGAGTAGGTTGTTAGAAAAAGACACAAGCTTTGAGTTTAATGAAGATTGCTTAGAAGCTTTTAACATCCTCAAGGGTAAGTTAGTCCTGCACCTGTTATAGTTACACTGACTGGGCTCAACCTTTTGAGCTAATGTGTGATGCGAGTGATTATCTTTGTGGGGGTAGTCTTAGGGCAAAGGCGAGAAAAGGTGTTTAGGGTCATTTACTATGCCAGTAAGACCTTAGATGATGCTCAACGGAACTATACCACCACTGAGAAAGAGTTGTTAGTTGTGGTTTATGGTCTGCAACAAGTTTAGACCCTACCTTTTGGGGTCTAAAGTCATTGTTTACAACGATCATCCTGCGTTGAAATATTTGTTTGCTAAAAAAGAAGCTAAGCCACGCTTGATTAGATGGGTTCTCCTCTTACGGGAATTTGACCTTGAAATTAGAGACACAAAGGGAGCCCTAAATTCGTGGCTGATCACCTCTCCCGTGTGGAGAATGCACCTAAGTCTCTACCCATTGTAGATGACTTTCCTGATGAGAAGTTGTTTGAGGTGCATCATCTTCCTTGGTTTCTTGATATAGCAAATTATTTAGCCAACTGGGTTCATACCCAAACAGTTAGACTACCACCAGAGAAAGAAATTGGTAGTGGATGCTAGGAAATACATTTGGGAAGACCCAATTCTTTATAGGAGGTGTCCAGACCAAATCATAAGAAAGTGTGTCCTTGAGGAGGAGGTAGATGACATAATACATCATTGTCATGCATCACATTATGGGGGCCACTTTGGGGTGCAAAGAAGCGTGGCTAAGATCATGCAGTGTGGCTTTTATTGGCCTCACATGGTGAAAGACACCTATGTCTACATCAAAAAGTGTGATAGATGTCAAAGGGTAGGTGGTTTGTCTAGGAAAAATGAGATGCCCTTAACCTGGAATCCTTCCGGTTGAAATTTTTGACATTTGGGGCATTGACTTCATGGGGCCATTCCCCAACTCTGATGGGTATTCATACATTTTGCTTCTTGTGGATTATGTGTCTAAGTGGGTAGAAGCTATTCCTACTAGAGTGAATGATGCTAGGGTTGTGACTCACTTCCTTACTAGGAACATCTTTAGCCGTTTTGGGACACCAAGGGCTATAATCGGTGATGAGGGTAGTCATTTACGCAACAAATTGTTTGATAAATTATTGAACAAGTATGGTGTCACTCATAGGAAGTCTTTAGCTTACCACCCACAAGCTAATGGACAAGCGAAGTGTCCAATAGGGAGATTAAGGCCATTTTAGAGAAAAGCTGTTGGAGCCAATAGGAAAGATTGGTCTCAAAGGCTTGATGAAGCCTTATGGGCATATAGGACAGCTTACAAAACTCCCATTGGGATGTCACCTTACCGTATTCTATATGGTAAGGCATGTCACTACTGTGGAACTAGAACACAAGGCTCATTGGGCCTTGAAGAAGTTAAATTTCAACCCACAAGAGATCAAGGAGCTTAGGATGACTCAATTAATTGAGTTAGATGAGCTTAGGTTGGATGCCTATGATAGTGCTAAATTTTACAAAGAAAGAACTAAGAAATGGCATGATAGGCAACTCAACAATGAACCTTTAACCTTAGGGCAGAAAGTTCTTCTATTTAACACAAGGTTGAGGTTATTTCCTGGCAAATTAAGGTCCAAGTGGATGGGACCTTTTGTGATAATTGATAAGAAGCCATATGGGAGCTTTGAGCTCCAAGTTTGTAGATGGCAAGAAATTTTGGGTGAATGGCAATAGGTGAAACCTTACTTTGATTCAACTCGGAGGGAGATAGTTGATTCCCTCTCTTTCACCATTGCATGATCATCACCGAAAGTCTAGCTACGAGACTTTAAATAAAGCGGCTGGTTGGGAGGCAACCCAATGTTTATTCTTGTGTTTTATTTTATGTTATTTTCTCTTATTTGTTTTCTTTAATAAATTTGTTTGCAAGCTAACCATTGTGCAGGAGACTTTGTTCCTTTCTTAGCTAACCATGTGCGGGATGAGCAAATTTTTGGGTCCTGAACTTGTGGAATTATTTTTAAAGTCAAAGTCAAGGAGCAAGGAGCAAGTGAAGCCCAAAAGTGCTTGAAGATGGGCTCAAACAATTCACGTGCAAGAGTTAAAGATGGTCCATAATGCATAATCAACTCGGTGGAGAAATTTGGGGCCGTTTGGGCCTGAACGTGAATTTGCACGTGAATTGCCCAATTCACGTGCACCTCCTTTTGAGCTGTAACTTCTGGAATGGTAGATGAGGACCATGTGAATCACGTTTACTCTTGCACGCGAATTGATAGTTGTCATATGGAGGCCCAAAAATGCAAAATACCGATTCTAGCCCTCCTAGAAGCTTCCCACAATTCACGTGCAAGAAGGAAGAATTGCCTGTCCCCCCCAGTGGGGACCCACCACCAAAGTTTGGGACGATTCGCCTGCACGCCAATTCGGCCAATTCACGTGCAGAGGGTATTTTGGTTTGAACACTCTGAAAAGTTAGGGGCACGTGTATCACGCCAATTGGAGCCTCTTTCCTTCGGCACGCTATATAAAGGGAGGCCATCTTCAAAGGCTTCCACACCAAAATCACTCCGGAATCCGAGTATTAGAGAAGCTACGCCCTTTTGCTCTCTTGCTCTTGAGTTTAGTTGCTCTTGTTCTTATTTTCTCATTCCAAAGATGGTGGCCCATGCCAGGGGGAGGTGCACTCACCCTAGTGCTGATATGCCATGAGGAAGGAGATTTTGTGGGGCATGCTCTTGACATGCTTGGCTTTGGAGGTTGTGATTGCAGGTTTGATTTAAAGAAAAATTCAAACTACGGGATTACATTTAGCATGTGTTTAGTTATTTGCTTAATGATTTCTTTGTGGGACATGGATATTAAGTATGCAACTTGGCTTGAAATGAATTGGATGCACATTAGTATAGGGGTTGTGCTAAGGGTGTTAAAGTAGTTAAAATGTCCCTTGATATTGGTTTAATCATGCTTTAACTTATCCCCGAATCACCATGTAGTAGTTTCCCCCTGAACTTAGGCATGAGACTTTGATGCATGTAACTATGCTAGAAAATTTCAAAGTCGAAGACTTCTTTTACCTAAGAATGGTTTTGTTGGAAAATTTAGATTGCCTAGCTTACCTGCTAGGAAATGCTTATTGAATGGTAGAGTGGGCTAGATATGTGATTACTTAGCCACACAGAGTTCATGTATAGCAGTTGATCACATGCTAAATGTGGATTGGGCCACTACCATTTTTAATTGGTGGAAAAATTCATCTTATCAGATAAATGGAGATTTTGTGTGTGATATTGTGAAAAGCATCACATTTTGCAAAGTTTTCCTCCATGGAAAGCATTACTTTTCCTTATTTATGTGTTATGAGTAGTAAAAAAAGGTGAATAAGGTTTGGGGGTCAAGCACCTTGAAGGTTATTGGCAACCAAAAAAACAAAACCAAGAAAAGACCCGCTAAAAGGCACGGTGTTCGATGTTGGAGCGATCCACGGACTTTGCAAGGGAGACCTTCCTCATTTGGATCTTGTTTTGGAGTGTTGAGCTCAACCCTTAGCTCATGGTCTTGCTGTTCAATTATTAGACTAAAGAAGACATTTTCAATTTCTTTCAAGGCATTAGTGGTGAGTGGTCAAGTGAAGTAGAATAGAGAGTGTGTTTTCTTTAATGGGCACATCAATAATGCCAATTTGAAGGATTGTTGGCACTATCTACGGAGACCAACAAGCTATGCCGAGGAAGAGCATGGGAGTTCCCATCCATTGCTCATTGATAGGTACTGGGCTTGGGAACATCATAGCTCCTGGCTGCTTATCCTTGGTAAGACTTAAGGGAAACGAAGTCTATTTTATCATGGATGCTTGCTCGGGAGGCAATTTAAGTACGAGATATTGCCCGGTTTTGGACCAGGATATGGACAAGAATGGACAGTAGGACTCATTTGAAGCCTAAATTGCCATTTACATCATGATAGAGTTGCATGCTTAGGAAACCATGATTCACCTTGATTGTTATTTTATTTTCAAAACGTTTCTCGTGTTTATTTTATTTTCGATGCTTGATGTTTCTCCTTCAGCCAAGCATGGTTCAAGCGTGGTGTATTTGATAACGTGCATTTTATGCCGTTATTCTAGTGTTTATTTAGGATGTTTAAGAGCATGATTAGAGCCTTATTGCTTCATATATCATATATATTTGCTCTAACCCCTAGGAAGATGCTAGTTGCAAATACATGCGCTTTTAAGTTGTTTTGGCAGGTTTTGGACCTCACTTTTGACATAGTAGATGGCCTCAAACAATTGGCGTGCAAGAACAAAAGTTGCTTAGAATGATGGCCTCTACCTACAGGAGAAATTTCAGAGCATTTGGAGCTAATTTGGAGTTGCACGTGAATTCACCCATATCACGTGCAAGCCTATTTTTGCCTCTCGAGGCCTATACATGATGCAAGGAAGCTTGGGGTGAAGTTTGAGCTGATTTGGAGGTGCACGTGAATTCACCATATCACGTGCAAATTGGCGTGCGAGAGATATTTTTGGACCGATCCAATCGTTTTTCCATGCTGATCATTTGTTCCTGAAGGCCCAAGTCCAAATTGTGGGTGGAAGATAGAGTTTTTAAAGTTTCGAGTGTTACTTATCAAAACTACGCCGTTTTGATAAGTGGGCTAGGTTACACACCTCAAGGCCCATCCAAACTCTATAAATAAGAGCTCCACGCCCTCTGCTAGCCAGCCTAACCCCCACACACGTTTTAGAGAGAGAGAGAGAGGCTCCACGACTTGGAGGTGCTCCTTGACCTAGGAGAGCAGCCGTCGGCGGTGCCGTCGCGCTGCCGTCGCGGATTTTGGAGCCTGGATTTGAAGCTTTCTTTGTGCGCGTGATCAAGAGGAAGATGTTGAGCTTTTTCGCTTTGTGTTTGCTTGTAATCATGCGTGAGTAGTCTTTTAATCTAGGGGAGCAATGTAGCCCCCTTGTTGCTTTCTTTGTGTTTATGAATATTTGGGTTTGGATGATTGAGTTTTGCATGTTTTATGAATCTGTTCTTAAGTCTATCTTTGGATGTACACCTTGGTATTCTTAGCCCTAGTCTGGGGCAGATTGAGATTCATAACTTATTTGTGATTGGTGTGATCATTATCCTTTTGCAAGTATGATTTATTAGCTTTGCATGTTTGTGTGTTTTGATGACCATTCGGCATACAACTCTTAAAAGGACCTCAATGACCATTTGTTGTCCTTGGCTTATGTTTAGCATGTTTTCAATCAAACAACCCTAATACCATGAACCAGTAAAGATAACATAGGGAGGTGAAATTGTGACCCTAGATGCCTTTAATCCTTGAATCTTAATCCTAAAATCAATTTACTTTCTTTGTTTATTTAGAAAACCAAATAAAAATTAGATCTTTAGTTTAAAAAAAAGAAAACTTTTTGCCAAGACATTTTATAGAACAATAGTAATTGGGTGTTTTGATTTGAGAACTAGAGAACTAGGTTAATCCCTGTGGGTTCGACCCCTTTCTTGCTGCTATTCTTTTAGTGCAAACTTAGGGAATTTATTATTTTGAAGAGAGATTTAACGACATTAGCTAGCTCTTTTAGAGAGGCTAAAAATCTTGTCCATCAAATTGGCGCCGTTGTCGGGATTCAACGGTTAACTAGTTTTTAAAATCAACATTGAGTGAAATTGTTTGAATTCGATCTTGGTGTTTTATTTTGTCTTTACTTTTTTGTTATTTTGTGTTCTTTATTTGTTTATTTTGCATTGTTGGAGCCTTTGGGTGTGTTCTTGTTGTTGTTTCAGGAACATACATCAAGGATTCCTAGTTGTGCATGCAAAGAGAGGAGGATATACAATTTACGCGGGACCCTGAAAGGTTGTTCGAGCTCGTCGTAGAGCGACTAGGGAAGCAACACGTGAGGCGGAAGAAGCATTGCAAGGCTTGGAGCAATCCGTAGGCGACTTGATGGCAGATCTCGGACCTGATGGTGGTGCACCGCAAGGAGGGGCCAATTACAATGGCCAATATCCAGAAGAAGAGGGTAATAGGTTTATGCCTAGAACCTTCTTAGATTATGCAAGGCCGATGATGTCGGACCATTATTTCGGGATTCGGCAGACAAGAGTCCAAGCAAATAGCTTTGAGTGAAGCCGGCGTTGATCAACATGGTGAGCAACAACGCGTTTGGAGGAACAGCCGTGGACGATCCACACCAGCATTTGATGAGGTTACCAGGTGTGTGACACCATCAAGATCAACAACGTGTCGGAGGAGGCCATAAAGCTAAGGCTTTTCCCTTTCTCTTTAAGGGAAAGAGCTCTTGGCTGGTTCAACGATCTGCCAACAGGTTCAATCAACACTTGGGAGGAGATGCGGACCAAGTTCATGTCAAAATACTTCCCTCCTTCCAAGGTGATCCAGCTTAGAGGAGAGATTAGCAGGTTCAGGCAAGATGAGATGGAGACTCTTCATGAAGCTTGGGAGCGTTTCAAAGACTTAGTGAGAAGATGCCCTGATCATGGAAGGCCCCGGTGGATTCAAATTGAATCTTTACACCTAATGGTCTTGAGTCCCATTCACAAGACAAGGTGAATGCGCAGCTCTGGAGGATGCTTGATGAACCTAGAGCCTGATGCGGCAGTGAGCTATTGGAGAGGCTGTCATTAGCTGATTGGCGGTGGTCTAATGTGCGTACTTCAAAGCCAAGGGAGAAGATTGCTTCAGTTGAAAATTCTTCCAATGATGTGCAAACACTGATTCAAGCTTTAGTGAAAGGCATGGAAGTATTGGCTCTTAAAGTTGAAGGATCACAAGCTTTACCGGTAGTTGAGCGGGGCTGGAGTGGAGCTGAAGAAGCAAATTATGTTGGAGGAAAGGGCTTGTACCAAAACAAGCAATTTTATCCTCAACAACAACAACTAGGGTACAACCAGAATCAGCAGCAATCTCAACCATTTCGAGAGAACTCAGAACCGAGGGGGAGATACCTCATTTCAGTACAAATATGTGCCTCCAGGGATGAAGCAAAATCCGTATGCTACGGATAATTATTTACACCCACCTCCAGGATTCGACAAGAAAAGCCTCGGCCTCAGCACAAAGAGGAAGGGTATATCGGAATGTGGATGAGCCAACCAAAAGAGAGGATAATTTGGAGGAAAGGGTAGTCACACTAGAATCTTCAATTCAGAGTATGGAGACTTCATTTAAGAGTATGGAGAAGTTACTTGTGAGCATGGCACGAATGCTAATCAAAGGGTGTCCACCAACACTTTTCCAAGTGACGTTGAGGTGAACCCCAAGGAGAGTTGCAAGGCTATCACTCTAAGGAGCGGGAAGACACTGAATGAAGGTGAAGAGCCTAAGAAGAAGGCAATTCCGGAAGAACAAAGCAGACCCTTGGAAGCTGATGACCAAGGAAAATCAGATAAAGGTGAAGAAAAGTGCAAGAAAAGAAGGACAAGCAAGTGAGTCAAGACAGAATAGGCTCAAGAACAGAAGCAAGAGCTCGGGCCTAGTATGCCATTTCCTCGAGAGGTGAGGAACCAAGAGGGTTGAAGAAGAGTATGAGCGCTTCCCCGAGTTTGTTCAAGAAGCTTGAGATTAACATTCCATTTGTGGAAGTTTTGGAGGCAGATGCCTAGGTACAGAAAATACATTAAAGATTTTGTGACAAAGAAGAGGAAATATGGGGATCATGAGACGGTGGCGATCACTAACGAGGTGAGCAGTGTTGTTCAACGAGTTTGCCCATCAAGCATAAAGATCCGGGCAGCTTTAATCTCCCTTGTGTGATTGGCAATGCACCGACAACTGGCCCCATGTGATTTAGGGGCCAGCATCAATTTGATTTCCTTTGCTTTGTACAAGCGGCTTGGGCTTAAGGGCATGAAGCCCACTTCCATATCATTGCGGTTCTGGACCGGTCCACTTGGAAGGCCTGAAGGAATCATTGAAGATGTCTTTAGTTAAAGTGGGTTCCTTTATATTTCCAGCGGACTTTGTTGTTTTGGAGATGGAAGAAGATAGAGGAGTTCGTTACTCCTTGGAAGACCGTTTCTCGAACGGGTTGTGCATTGATTGATGTTGCTCAAGGGCAGCTAACTCGAGAATTAATGAGGAGACCTTAGTCTTCCACATGGGGAAGGCTTTGCAAGGTCAAGAGGAGGAGGATTGCCTTTGGATTGAAGACCTTGAGGAATTGGTGGAAGATTACTTGGCGAAGAAATTACCACCACCAATGATGGAGCCCTTTGAGCATAGAAGCTCAACAAGATGAAGAGATGTACTTGACAGTTGAGGAAAATGAGCAAAATACAAACTCTTTGGAGCAAGGTGAGGAGGAGAAAGAAGATGACGTGCGTCCAGCTCCAGCCTGAAGGAGCTGCCTGGACACCTAAGGTATGAATTTCTAGACTCTACAAATCAATTCCCTGTCATTGTTGCTTCTAATTTGAATGATGTGGAGTGTACTCAATTGTTAGAAGTCCTTAGGAAACACAAAAAGGCCCTAGGATGGAACATTGAAGACATTAGGGGTATTAGTCCAGGGATTTGCATGCATAAGATTTTAATGAATGATGATTTTAAACCCCTTTCTTTGAAAGACAAAGAAGATTAAACCCTGCTATGAAAGAAGTTGTTAGAAAAGAAATTTTAAAATGGAAAAATGCGGGTATAATTTATGCTTATTTCGATAGTGAGTGGGTGAGTCCATTGCATGTTGTGCCCAAGAAAGGGGGCATGGCTGTGATTAAGAATGAGAAAAATGAATTGATCCCATCTCGTCTTTGTGACGGGGTGGAGAGTGTGTGTTGACTATAGAAAGGCTGAACAAGGCTACTAGGAAGGATCATTTTCCTCTTCCTTTCATTGACCAAATGTTGGATAGGTTAGCGGCTATAGTCACTATTGCTTTTTAGATGGCTATTCCGGGTATAATCAGATCATGGTTAAGCCCGAGGACCAAGAAAAGACCACCTTCACGTGCCCTTTTGGCACATTTGCATTTAGGAGAATGCCATTTGGGCTTTGTAATGCCCCCGCCACCTTTCAAAGGTGTATGATGGCTATTTTTCGGGGTTTGGTTGAGGAGATCATGGAGGTCTTCATGGATGACTTCTCGGTGTTTGGTTCCTCCTACCAACGTGCTTGAGAAATCTAGATGTGGTCTTAGAGAGATGTGAGGAGAAGGAACTAGTCCTAAATTGGGAGAAATGCCATTTCATGGTAACAGAGGGGATAGTTCTAGGGCACAAGGTGTCTGCACATGGTTTGGAGGTAGACAAGGCAAAAATCTCCACTTATTGAGACTCCGCCACCTCCAACCAATGAAAAAGGAGTGAGAAGTTTCCTTGGCCATGCTGGCTTTTATAGGAGATTTATTAAGGACTTCTCAAAAATTGCAAAACCCATGAGTAGGTTGTTAGAAAAAGACACTAGCTTTGAGTTTAATGCAGATTGCTTAGAAGCTTTCAACATCCTAAAGGGTAAGTTAGTCTGCACCTGTTATAGTTACACTGATTGGGCTCAACCTTTTGAGCTAATGTGTGATGCGAGTGATTATCTTTGTGGGGGTAGTCTTAGGGCAAAGGCGAGAAAAGGTGTTTAGGGTCATTTACTATGCTAGTAAGACCTTAGATGATGCTCAACAGAACTATACCACCACCGAGAAAGAGTTCTTTAGTTGTGGTTTATGGTTGCAACAAGTTTAGACCCTACCTTTTGGGGTCTAAAGTCATTGTTTACACTGATCATGCTGCGTTGAAATATTTGTTTGCTAAAAAAGAAGCTAAGCCACGCTTGATTAGATGGGTTCTCCTCTTACCAGGAATTTGACCTTGAAATTAGAGACACAAAGGGAGCCCTAAATCTGTGGCTGATCACCTCTCCCGTGTGGAGAATGCACCTAAGTCTCTACCCATTGTAGATGACTTTCCTGATGAGAAGTTGTTTGAGGTGCATCATCTTCCTTGGTTTCTTGACATAGCAAATTATTTAGCCACCGGGTTCATACCCAAGCAGTTAGACTACCACCAGAGAAAGAAATTGGTAGTGGATGCTAGGAAATACATTTGGGAAGACCCAATTCTTTATAGGAGGTGTCCAGACCAAATCATTAGAAAGTGTGTCCTTGAGGAGGAGGTAGATGACATAATACATCATTGTCATGCATCACATTATGGGGGCCACTTTGGGGTGCAGAGAAGCGTGGCTAAGATCATGCGGTGTGGCTTTTATTGGCCTCACATGGTAAAAGACACCTATGTCTACATCAAAAAGTGTGATAGATGTCAAAGGGTAGGTGGTCTATCTAGGAAAAATGAGATGCCCTTAACTGGAATTCTTCCGGTTGAAATTTTTGACATTTGGGGCATTGACTTCATGGGGCCATTCCCCAATTCGATGGGTAC
Source organism: Taxillus chinensis (assembly GCA_023512835.1). Lineage (NCBI taxonomy): Eukaryota > Viridiplantae > Streptophyta > Magnoliopsida > Santalales > Loranthaceae > Taxillus > Taxillus chinensis. The sequence goes on from CM042087.1 coordinate 9,545,255, forward strand.
TCATACATTTTGCTTCTTGTGGATTATGTGTCTAAGTGGGTAGAAGCTATTCCTACTAGAGTGAATGATGCTAGGGTTGTGACTCACTTCCTTACTAGGAACATCTTTAGCCGTTTTGGGACACCAAGGGCTATAATCGGTGATGAGGGTAGTCATTTCTGCAACAAATTGTTTGATAAATTATTGAACAAGTATGGTGTCACTCATAGGAAGTCTTTAGCTTACCACCCACAAGCTAATGGACAAGCGAAGTGTCCAACAGGGAGATTAAGGCCATTTTAGAGAAAGCTGTTGGAGCCAATAGGAAAGATTGGTCTCAAAGGCTTGATGAAGCCTTATGGGCATATAGGACAGCTTACAAAACTCCCATTGGGATGTCACCTTACCGTATTCTATATGGTAAGGCATGTCACTTACTGTGGAATTAGAACACAAGGCTCATTGGGCCTTGAAGAAGTTAAATTTCAACCCACAAGAGATCAAGGAACTTAGGATGACTCAATTAATTGAGTTAGATGAGCTTAGGTTGGATGCCTATGATAGTGCTAAATTTTACAAAGAAAGAACTAAGAAATGGCATGATAGGCAACTCAACAATGAACCTTTAACCTTAGGACAGAAAGTTCTTCTATTTAACACAAGGTTGAGGTTATTTCCTGGCAAATTAAGGTCCAAGTGGATGGGACCTTTTGTAATAGTTGATAAGAAGCCATATGGGAGCTTTGAGCTCCAATTCGTAGATGGCAAGAAATTTTGGGTGAATGGCAATAGGTGAAACCTTACTTTGATTCAACTCGAGGGAGATAGTTGATTCCCTCTCTTTCACCATTGCATGATCATCACTTGAAAGTCTAGCTACAGACTTTAAATAAAGCGCTGGTTGGGAGGCAACCCAATGTTTATTCTTTGTGTTTTATTTTATGTTATTTTCTCTTATTTGTTTTCTTCAATAAATTTGTTTGCAAGCTAACCATTGTGCAGGAGACTTTGTTCCTTTCTTAGCTAACCATGTGCGGGATGAGCAAATTTTTGGGTCCTGAACTTGTGGAATTATTTTTAAAGTCAAAGTCAAGGAGCAAGGAGCAAGTGAAGCCCAAAAGTGCTTGAAGATGGGCTCAAACAATTCACGTGCAAGACTTAAAGATGATCCATAATGCATAAGCAACTCGGTGGAGAAATTTGGGCCGGTTTGGGCCTGAACGTGAATTTGAACGTGAATTGCCCAATTCACGTGCACCTTGTTTAGGTTGTAACTTCTGGAATGGTAGATGAAGACCATGTGATTCACGTTTACTCTTGCACGCGAATTGATAGCTGTCATATGGAGGCCCAAAAATGCAAAATACCGATTTTAGCCCTCCTAGAAGCTTCCCACAATTCACGTGCGAAGGAAGTATTGCTTGCCGGCTCGGTGGGGACCCACCACCAAAGTTTGGGACGATTCGACTGCACGCCAATTCAGCCAATTCACGTGCGAGAGGGTATTTTGGTCGAACACTCGAAAAGTTAGGGGCACGTGTATCACGCCAATTGGAGCCTCTTTCCTTCGCACGCTATATAAAGGGAGGCCATCTTCAAAGGCTTCCACACCAAAATCACTCATGGAATCTTACGAGTATTAGAGAAATTTGGAATTCTCCGGCGAGACGTCGGTTGACTTTGTGGCTCAGGTGCGACGAATGGTGGCCAATGTCATCTACTATTACGAGTGTGCCAAACCAGGGGTAACTGTTTTTCCTACTCCTTATTTTATGCCATGAGGACATAGCATATTTTAAGTGTGGTGTATGGGGAGTGACTTGAGCCACTTGCTTGTCTTTTATGTTGTGATTGCATGTTTTATTTAAAAAAAAAAAAAAAAAAAAAAAAAAACTTGTTTTTAGTTGCATGATTGTTTGAGTTGTTTGCTTGAATGCTTGTTTGTGGAGACATGGATATTAAGTATGCAATTTTGGCTTAAAATTTAATTTTTATGCCACATTAGTATCATGTTGTGATAAGGGTGTTAAAGTAGTTAAAATGTGCTCTGAATTGGTTTAATCATGTCTTTATCTTTTGAATGATATCACCATGTTTTTGGAGCCGAGTTTTGAATATTAGCTGAGCATGAAATGCTATGATAGACCTAAGTAACCCTTAAAGTTGAGTGAAAAAGAAATGAAAAATGAGAACGACTTCTTTTAGCCTTTGAGTGCCATTTTAGGGTATGGGTAATAGTTTGATTTGCTACTCTTCTTTGCACTTAACATTGGTTATTTAATGGTAGGAGTCAAGTAAGCATGTGATTACTTATTAGTGCTCAGTGTTTGGTGTGTGGAGTTAGGATGCAAGACCTCTAAGTCATTGTATTTGTCTTTGCATTCTTTTCTTTATTGTTTGATATTATTGGAAAATTGTGATGCACATTGTGGAAAAAGCCCATCACATTTTGAAAAGGAGTTTGCATTAAAAAAAAATCAGTCTTATTTATGTGTTATGTGAGTAAAAAAAAAAAAAGAGTGAATAATCCATCAGGGAGAGCATAAAATGCAACCTTGTAAGGTTATTACTTAAAAAAAAGAAAAAGAAAAAAAAGACTCAGAATAAAAGCCACAATGGCCTGATGTTTGTGTGATTGTTTAGATTTGTGAAGCCACATTGGCTGAATTGTGTTTTGTTTTGAGAGTGTTGAGCTCAACCCTTAGCTCATGGTTTTGTTTTATCAGTTATTAGACTAGAGTGTGAGTTTATTGAGTTTAGACTAGAGTGTGAGTTCAAATAAAGTAGAATAGAGAGTGTGTTTTCTTTGATGAGCACAATAGGGAACTCTCATGATTGTTTGGCAAGTACTTAATCAATAGTTGATGGCGAGTGTAGAGATAGAGTTTTCCATCCATTGTTCATTGATAGGTATTGGGCTTGAGAATTATTATATTTGAGTGAGGCTGCTTATCCTTGGTAAGAACTTAAAGGGAAACTAGGTGCTATTTTATCATGGATTGCTTGCTCATATCTGAAATTTAAGTGGAGATATTGCATGGTTGTTGGACTTAGGGATATGGACATGAATGAACTAAGTTATGACTCATTTTGATGCTTAAATTCCCATTTCATCATGATAGAGTTGCATGCTTAGGAAACCATGATTCTCCATGATTGTTATTTTATTTTTCTTCGTTTATCTGCGTGTTTATTTTATTTTTGCATGCTTGTATGTTTTTGCTTGAGGACAAGCAATGGTTCAAGTGTGGTGTATTTGATAACGTGCATTTTATGCCGTTATTCTAGTGTTTATTTAGGATGTTTAAGAGCATGATTAGAGCCTTATTGCTTCATATATCATATATATTTGCTCTAACCCCTAGGAAGATGCTAGTTGCAAATACATGCGCTTTTAAGTTGTTTTGGCAGGTTTTGGACCTCACTTTTGACATAGTAGATGGCCTCAAACAATTGGCGTGCAAGAACAAAAGTTGCTTAGAATGATGGCCTCTACCTACCAGGAGAAATTTCAGAGCATTTGGAGCTAATTTGGAGTTGCACGTGAATTCACCCATATCACGTGCAAGCCTATTTTTGCCTCTCAGGCCTATACATGATGCAAGGAAGCTTGGGGTGAAGTTTGAGCCGATTTGGAGGTGCACGTGAATTCACCATATCACGTGCAAATTGGCGTGCGAGAGATATTTTTGGACCGATCCAATCGTTTTTCCATCTTGATCATTTGTTCCTGAAGGCCCAAGTCCAAATTGTGGATGGAAGATAGAGTTTTTTAAAGTTTCGAGTGTTACTTATCAAAACTACGCCGTTTTGATAAGTGGGCTAGGTTACACACCTCAAGGCCCATCCAAACTCTATAAATAAGGCATCCACGCCCTCTGCTAGCCAAGCCTAACCCCCACACACGTTTTAGAGAGAGAGAGAGAGGCTCCACGACTTGGAGGTGCTCCTTGACCTAGGAGAGCAGCCGTCGCAGCCCGTCGTCGCGACCGTCGCGGATTTTGGAGCCTGGATTTGAAGCTTTCTTTGTGCGCGTGATCAAGAGGAAGATGTTTAGCTTTTCTGCTTTGTGTTTTGCTTGTAATCATGCGTGAGTAGTCTTTTAATCTAGGGGAGCAATGTAGCCCCCTTGTTGCTTTCTTTGTGTTTATGAATATTTGGGTTTGGATGATTGAGTTTTGCATGTTTTATGAATCTGTTCTTAAGTTCTATCTTTGGATGTACACCTTGGTATTCTTAGCCCTAGTCCGGGGCGGATTGAGATTCATAACTTATTTGTGATTGGTGTGATCATTATCCTTTTGCAAGTATGATTTATTAGCTTTGCATGTTTGTGTGTTTTGATGACCATTCCGGCATACAACTCTTAAAAGGACCTCAATGACCATTTGTTGTCCTTGGCTTATGTTTAGCATGTTTTCAATCAGACAACCCTAATACCATGAACCAGTAAAGATAACATAGGGAGGTGAAATTGTGACCCTAGATGCCTTTAATCCTTGAATCTTAATCCTAAAATCAATTTACTTTCTTTGTTTATTTAGAAAACCAAATAAAAATTAGATCTTTAGTTTAAAAAAAGAAAACTTTTTGCCAAGACATTTTATAGAACAATAGTAATTGGGTGTTTTGATTTGAGAACTAGAGAACTAGGTTAATCCTGTGGGTTCGACCCCTTTCTTGCTGCTTATTCTTTTAGTGCAAACTTAGGGAATTTATTATTTTGAAGAGAGATTTAACGACATTAGCTAGCTCTTTTAGAGAGGCTAAAAATCTTGTCTGTCGTGCAGATCCACCTCAACAAGAACCTTCAGCTCGGCCATCTTACTCTCACCCCAGAGGAGGCAGCGCCAAGCAACGGGTATTCACCCTTCCAACCTCAAGAGGAGGCGAGCCAGCGCCGGGGTATTCACCCTTCCGCCCTTTTACGAGATCCGCATATTCTCGAGGCCCGGTGCCTGCTATACTTCGGTATCTTGGGGTGCATACATGCCTGCTGAACCCGAAGATCTACTTGGCCCTCCTGTTCATTTACTCATTAATCCGGCTTTATCGTCCGAAGAGAGCCAAGCGGCATTTGAAGAATTCATCAATTCCACAGGTCATAGGGCTCGATTTATACGGGATAATGATATCTTCACTCCTTTTAGCTTGAAGAGGATCTCGGAGAATGAATATCTCTATGCCGACGAGATAGACCTCTTTCGCGGGACCATGCGGTATGTAGTGGAGGCTGAGCCTCATAATTACCCCTTAGTGGGTACACTTCCATCATCTTGTGTGAGCTTTTCAATCAACCCTTGTCCGAAGAGGTGTGGCGCCAACGCATTAATGGAGAGAATGAAGGGCACCGCCCTTGGCATGGTGTGCATGAGGTGCTAATTCCGGTGCACATTGACCGCCACTATGTACTTGTCCGTGTGAATCTGGATGTAGGCCATCGTCGTGCTATATGATCCAAGCCAAGGCGAAGGGTTTGCTAAACGGAAAAGACAGCTAGTGCATGGGTTCATCAAACGCATGAAAGTGGCAATGATCAAAGAAGGCTTGTTGGCGGACAAGCTCCCTCTTATTCACTACAATGAAATGCAAATTCCCCAACGACTGACCAATTCATTGTGGGATCTTTGTTTGTTACTACATGATGGGTATTCGCAAGGGAAGGAAAATTGGGAAGTGCGCGGCGAGACATCGGGCGACTTTGTGGCTCAGGTGCGACGAATGGTGGCCAATGTCATCTACTATTACAGTGTGCCAAACCAGGGGTAAGTGTTTTCTACTCCCTATTTTATGCCATGAGGACATAGCATATTTTAAGTGTGGTGTATAGGGAGTTACTTGAGCCACTTGCTTGTCTTTTATATTGTGATTGCATGTTTTATTTAAAAAAAAAAAAAAAAAAACAAAAAAACAAAAAAAACAAGCATTGTTTTTAGTTGCATGATTGTTTGAGTTGTTTGCTTGAATGATTTGTTTGTGGAGACATGGATATTAAGTATGCAATTTTGGCTTAAAATTTAATTTTTATGCCACATTAGTATCAAGGGAGAGCATAAAATGCAACCTTGTAAGGTTATTATAAAAAAAAAAAAAAAAAAAAAAGACTCGGAATAAAAGCCACAATGGCTTGATGTTTATGTGTGATTGTTTAGATTTGTGAAGCCACATTGGCTGATTTGTGTTTTGTTTTGAGAGTGTTGAGCTCAATTCTCCTGGCTCATGTTTTGTTTATTCAGTTATTAGAATAGCGTGTGAGTTCAAATAAAGTAGAATAGTGAGTGTGTTTTCTTTGATGAGCACAATATGGAACTCTCATGATTGCTTGGCAAGTACTTAATCAATAGTCGATGGCGAGTGTAGAGATAGAGTTTTCCATCCATTGTTCATTGATAGGTATTGGGCTTGAGAATTATTATATTTGAGTGAGGCTGCTTATCCTTGATAAGAACTTAAAGGGAAACTAGGTGCTATTTTATCATGGATTGCTTACTCATATCTGAAATTTAAGTGGTGATATTGCATGGTTGTTGGACTAGGGATATGGACAAGAATGAACTAAGTTATGACTCATTTTGATGCTTAAATTCCCATTTCATCATGATAGAGTTGCATGCTTAGGAAACCATGATTCTCCTTGATTGTTATTTTATTTTTCTTCCGTTTGCTGCGTGTTTATTTTACTTTTGCATGCTTGTATGTTTTTGCTTGAGGACAAGCAATGGTTCAAGTGTGGTGTATTTGATAACGTGCATTTTATGCCGTTATTCTAGTGTTTATTTAGGATGTTTAAGAGCATGATTAGAGCCTTATTGCTTCATATATCATATATATTTGCTCTAACCCCTAGGAAGATGCTAGTTGCAAATACATGCGCTTTTAAGGCCGTTTTGGCAGGTTTTGGACCTCACTTTTGACATAGTAGATGACCTCAAACAATTGGCGTGCAAGAACAAAAAGTTGCTTAGAATGATGGCCTCTACCTACCAGAGAAATTTCAGAGCATTTGGAGCTAATTTGGAGTTGCACGTGAATTCACCCATATCACGTGCAAGCATATTTTTGCCTCTTAGGCCTCTACATGATGCAAGGAAGCTTGGGGAGAAGTTTGAGCTGATTTGGAGGTGCACGTGAATTCACCATATCACGTGCAAATTGGCGTTGAGAGATATTTTTGGACCGATCCAATCGTTTTTCCATGCTGATCATTTGTTCCTGAAGGCCCAAGTCCAAATTGTGGATGGAAGATAGAGTTTTTAATGTTTCAAGTGTTACTTATCAAAACTACGCCGTTTTGATAAGTGGGCTAGGTTACACACCTCAAGGCCCATCCAAACTCTATAAATAAGAGCTCTCGCCCTCGCTGTGCATGCCTAACCCCCACACACGTTTAGAGAGAGAGAGAGGCTCCACGTCTTGGAGGCTGTCCTTGACCTAGGAGAGCGACCGTCGCAGCCGTCGCGGATTTTGGAGCCTGGATTTGAAGCTTTCTTGTGCGCGTGATCAAGAAGAAGATGTTTAGCTTTTCTGCTATGGTTTTGCTTGTAATCATGCGTGAGTAGTTCTTTTAATCTAGGGGAGCAATGTAGCCCCCTTGTTGCTTTCTTTGTGTTTATGAATATTGGGTTTGGATGATTGAGTTTTGCATGTTTTATGAATCCGTTCTTAATTCTATCTTTGGATGTACACCTTGGTATTCTTAGCCCTAGTCCGGGGCTGATTGAGATTCATAACTTATTTGTGATTGGTGTGATCATTATCCTTTTGCAAGTATGATTTATTGGCTTTGCATGTTTGTGTGTTTAGATGACCATTACGGCATACAACTCTTAAAAGGACCTCAATGACCATTTGTTGTCCTTGGCTTATGTTTAGCATGTTTTCAATCAAACAACCCTAATACCATGAACCAGTAAAGATAACATAGGGAGGTGAAATTGTGACCCTAGATGCCTTTAATCCTTGAATCTTAATCCTAAAATCAATTTACTTTCTTTGTTTATTTAGAAAACCAAATAAAAATTAGATCTTTAGTTTAAAAAAAGAAAACTTTTTGCCAAGACATTTTATAGAACAATAGTAATTGGGTGTTTTGATTTGAGAACTAGAGAACTAGGTTAATCCCTGTGGGTTCGACCCCTTTCTTCTGCCTTATTCTTTTAGTGCAAACTTAGGGAATTTATTATTTTGAAGAGAGATTTAACGACATTAGCTAGCTCTTTTAGAGAGGCTAAAAATCTTGTCTGTCGTTGAGGTACTCCCCACTTGTCTCTAATCCACTATTATCAATATGGAATACACGGGCTCAAAGACTCCTTTATAATCGATAAATCCACATTTTGCCTCAATTATAAATCAGAATGGTTGATTTTCAGGTTTGGTTTGGTTATTTAGTTGATTTGGGATGCATTTGGTGGATTGGTCAAACAACAAAATCTAATATCCATAAAGGATTCAAAGGAGACATAACGAGCATGGTTCGCTCGATGTGACGTACTCTACAGTGATGACGTACTTCAAATACCAGGTCTAATGGAGTTTTTATCGTACAATTATTACCCGATATCAAACACCTATTAAAGTAGATACACACACTTTTTGGTTCCATCATGAGTCAAAAGGCTCGAATCCTTAGATTTAGGTTGGTTGTTTTGTAGATTTATGATGCATTGGGTAGATCAACCAGTCAACGAAATGTAATATCCATAAAGGATTCAAAAAATGGCTTCACAAGCATCGTTTTGCCGAATGTGACATACTCCGTGGCTGGGAGGTACTTCCAACGCTGTCTCTAATCCACTATTATCAATATGGAATACACGGGCTCAAAGACTCCATTATAATCAACAAATCCACATTTTGCCTCAATTATAAATCAGAATGGTTGATTTTGAGGTTTTGTTTGGTTATTTAGTTGATTTGGGATGCATTTGGTGGATTGGTCAAACAACAAAATCTAATATCCATAAAGGATTCATAGGAGACATAACGAGCATCGTTCGCGCTATGTGACGTACTCTACGGTGATGACATACTTCAAATACTAGGTCTAACAGAGTCTTTATCGAACAATGCTTACTCAGTGTCAAAGACCCTATTAAAGTAGATAGACAAACTTTTTGGTTCCATCAGGAGTCAAAAGGCTCGAATCCTTAGATTTAGGTTGGTTGTTTTGTAGATTTATGATGCATTGGGTAGACAATCAGTTAACGAAATGTAATATCCATAAAGGATTCAAAAAATGGCTTCAAAACCATCGTTTTGCCAAATGTGACATACTCCGTGGCTGGGAGGTACTTCCAACGCTGTCTCTAATCCACTATTATCAATATGGAAAACACATGGTTGATTTTGAGGTTTGGTTTGGTTATTTAGTTGATTTCGGATGCATTTGGTGGATTAGTCAAACAACAAAATCTAATATCCATAAAGGATTTAAAGCGGACATAACAAGCATCATTCCCACCTATGTGACGTAGTCTACGGTGATGACATACTTAAAAAACTAGCTCTAATAGAGTTTTTATCGAACAATGATTACTCGATGTCAAACACCTATTAAAGTAGATAAACACACTTTTTGGTTCCATCAGGAGTCAAAAGGCTCGAATCCTTAGATTTAGGTTGGTTGTTTTGTAGATTTATGATGCATTGGGCAGATCAATCAGTCAACGAAATGTAATATCCATAAAGGATTCAAAAAGTGGCTTCACGAGCATCGTTTGCCGAATGTGACATACTCAGTGGCTGGGAGGTACTTCCAACGCTGTCTCTAATCCACTATTATCAATATGGAATACACGGGCTCAAACTCTCCATTATAATCGACAAATCCACATTTTGCCTCAATTATAAATCAGAATGGTTGATTTTGAGGTTTGGTTTGGTTATTTAGTTGATTTCGGATGCATTTGGTGCATTAGTCAAACAACAAAATCTAATATCCATAAAGGATTTAAAGCGGACATAACAAGCATCATTCGCGCTATGTGACGTAGTCTACGGTGATGACATACTTAAAAAACTAGCTCTAATAGAGTTTTTATCGAACAATGATTACTCGATGTCAAACACCTATTAAAGTAGATAAACACACTTTTTGGTTCCATCAGGAGTCAAAAGGCTCGAATCCTTAGATTTAGGTTGGTTGTTTTGTAGATTTATGACGCATTGGGTGGATCAATCAGTCAATGAAATGTGATATACATAAAGGATTCAAAAAGTGGCTTCGCGAGCATCGTTTGCCGAATGTGACATACTCCGTGGCTGTGAGGTACTTCCAACGCTGTCTCTAATCCACTATTATCAATATGGAATACACGGGCTCAGAGACTCCATTATAATCGACAAATCCACATTTTGCCTCAATTATAAATCAGAATGGTTGATTTTGAGGTTTGGTTTGGTTATTTAGTTGATTTGGGATGCATTTGGTGGATTGGTCAAACAACAAAATCTAAAATCCATAAAGGATATACACCAGAGGTACCTCACCGAATAGTGGTGGTTTGGGAAAAAATGCGCTCTGCTAGGGTTTGGCGAGGGCGGCTGTGATGACTTTCGCTGGTTCTAGTGCGGCTTCGGCGGCCGCGGTGGTGGGTGCTCGTTTGGGGGGGCTCCCTTCAGCGGCTGGTGCTGGTGCGGTGCGGATCGCCAAGAGGGGCGTTCCTCTTGCCTTGGGCGATCCGGGCGTCGCGTCAGCGGCTCCCGATTCATGGTCGTCGGTCGTGAGAGGGCCGGCATCCTCTTCCATGAACCTATCGTTTGTTCCCCCGCCGGCTCCTGGTTCAGGGGGTCGTATTCGACTTCAGCCTCCTCAATCGGTGGTCTCTCAAGGGCTTTCTCGGTGGCAATCCACCCTAGTCGGGTTCTTTCTCGATCGACTTCCTTTCTCCTTCGTCCAGCGGACGGCGCACAAGGTCTGGGGCTCTAAGGATCTTATTGAGGTTCAGAGCAATGGCGATGGCTTCTTCTTTTCCGGTTCTCTTCCGTTGTGGGGATGCAGGACGTGCTTGACGGTGGCGCTTGGCACTTCGGAGGACGGCCGATTTTCTTGCGGAAGTGGCGGCCGGGTTTGAATCTCTCCAAGGTGGGGTGCCGTCGGGTTCCCATCTGGGTTCATTTTTCGCATATTCCTTTGGAGTATTGGACGGCCGATGGGTTGAGCATCATCGCCAGCGTGGTTGGGAAGCCGTTGTTTGCCGACGCTTTGACGGACTCTCTCCAGCGGCTTTCCTTTGCTCGTATCTGTGTGGAGGTCGATGTAGAGGCTGCGTTTCCCCGCTCGGTTGATCTGGATTTGGGTGATGGGGAGGTTGTGGCTATTGCCATTGACTATCGGTGGCTTCCCAAGAGATGTCTGCGTTGCCAGTGAATTTGGCCACTGAACGGTCTTTGCAAGAAACCGCGGTGTGGCTCCCTCGTGTTTCATCCCAGTTTGTGGCTCCCTTGGCCGGTGCTGCTGCCGGCGACTCTGGGCGTGGCAAGGAGGTAGTGTCTACGGACCCTTCTGTGTTGGAGGATTGTTCGCGTGCGACCCAGTCGCTTGATGCCGGGTTGGCTTCTCCTGTGGGCTGGGAGCAAGGGGGCTGCTCTGATCTGGCAGGGGCTTGTACTACCGTGGCTGAGGCACCATTGGACGGCAGTTCTTCTGTTGTCCAAGGGCGTGGCATTGAGATTGTGTCCTCGCCCCCTTCCCCTCCGAAGGCTGTGTTGGCCGGGATGGCCTCTGATGTTCTTCTTGATGGGGTCTTGGACGGCCTTGATGGGTTGGCTGTTGTGTTGGGGCGCTGTGATGGCTCCCCCCACTGGGCTCGCGTCTTCGACGCCTGTTCTGCCGGTCGCGGAGGCTATTGAGTCCCCCTCTTTGACTCCAGCTCTGCATTATCGTATTGGGGTGGTGGCTGGTGAACCTCGTTTGGCGATGGGTGGTCGGCCGTTGGAAGCGGCTCCTCTTCCTGATGGGTTAGCTTCACCATTGTCTGATTGCAGTATGGTGCCTCTCACCGCTTCTCTTTTTCAGCATCTTCCCTTGGTTGATGACGTTGCTCCATTATCTAAGACGCCAAACGGAATTTACAGCGTAAGGAAAGTCGTAAGAAAAAAGCCGGGGTTGGGTTCCTCCCCTTCCTCGTCTAGTTCTCCATGATTAAGTTGGCAGCTTGGAATGTTCGGGGTCTCAATGACCCTGTCAAGCAGGCTGAAGTTCGTCAGTTGGTGCAGTCCCAGGCTCTCTCTTGTGTAGCTTTGCTTGAGACTAAGGTTCAGCGGTGTAACCGGAGCGCGGTTACTATGTCGTTCTGCGTGGGTGGAAGTCCCTTGACAATTTTGCTTGTCACCCTCTGGGGGCGTATTTGGCTTTGGTGGAATCCTTTGCATTTGGATGTTTCTCTTTTATCCTCTCATTCCCGGTTTCTCCATGTCTCTGTTTCTATGGCTGATAGTGGTTTGGTCTTCCATCTCTGTTGTTTATGGCACCAATGAGGTGGAGGGTCGCCGCCACCTCCGGGATTCTTTGACCGGCTTTGCTCGGGTGACTCCTTCCTTGCCTTGGGTGGTGATGGGGGATTTTAATGCCATCCGGTTTCGTGGTGATCGTAGTGGTGGTTCCTTGGCGTGGCTGCATTTATGAATGATTTTAATGAAGCCCTTCTGGAGGCCAGGCTAGATGATTTGCGATATATTGGGTTGTTTTTTACTTGGCATAATTGTCGTGCTGGTGATCACATTAGGCGGAAACTAGATCGGGTTCTTGTTAATTCCGAGTGGCTCCAGAGGTTTCCTCATGCTTTTGCTGAATTCCTTCCTTTTGGTGTTTCGATCATTCTCCCTTGTGGTTCATGTTGGAGTGCAGTCTCATGGGATTCGTTCTCCTTTCAAGTTCTTTAATCATTGGGCCTCTTTTGATGATTTTCTTCCAACGGTTGAGGAGGTTTGCGGACGCCCGTTGCCAGGGCTATGCTATGTTTCGCCTTTATGCTCGGCTCAAACTACTCAAGCGGGCTCTGAAGGAGCTGCGCCAGCGTCAGCCCCGTGATAGCTCTCTTGATTCCTATCGTTCGGAGCTCACTCGGATCCAGGTTAACATTGCCACTAATGGTGGGGATGCCGTTTCACTTGCACAAGAGCGGGAGGCTTTGCATCACCTCACTCTTCGCTAGTCGTTGGGTGGAGGAGTCGCTCGCCAGAAGAGTCGGATTCAATGGCTTAAGGAAGGAGATAGCAATACTTCCTTCTTCTTTAACTCTGTTAAGAGTCGACAAAATCGTAATAAGATTCGTGCTATTTGTTCTGACGATGGGACTTGGTTGTATGATCCGGGCGCGATTGCTTCTTCCGGGGTCCAATTTTTCTCCTCCCTTCTTGGGTCCTCCGGTGATCTGAATTCTTCTTGCCATTCTCTGCGAGATTTTATTGGCCCTTCCCTCTCCGAGGACCTTATTTCTGAGTTGCAGGCCCCCTTTTCCCCCGCGGATATTCAGGCTTCCATGTTTAGTCTTCATCCCAATAAGGCGCCTGGGCCCGATGGTTTTAATGGTTTTTTTCTTTCAACGGACTTGGCATATTGTTGGTCCGGATGTGGTGCAAGTTGTTCAAGAATTTTTCTCCTCTTCGTCCTTCTGAAGGCGTCTAATGCTACCATTTTGGCATTGATTCCTAAAATCCCGAACGCTGCTCACTGGAAGGATTTTAGGCCGGTTTCTTGCTGTAACAATGTTTATAAGTGCATTACCAAGTTGCTGGCAACTCGTTTGCAGAGGACCCTTCCTTCTCTAGTTAATGCCGCGCAGCGCGCTTTTATTCGGGGCGTCACATTGGTGACAATATCTTTCTTGCCCAGGAGTTGGTGCACGGATATGGTGCCTCCTCCTCCTCCCTCGGTGCGCTTTTAAAGTTGATTTAATGAAAGCATTTGATTCGGTGCGGTGGGACTTCCTTTGGGATAGCTTGGCTTTGTTTGGGTTCCCGGCCAAATTTATTGGATGGGTGAAGGCGTGTGTCTCTTCCCCTAGTTATTCTCTTTCTCTCAACGGCGAGTTAAAGGGGTTCTTTGCGGGGAGGCGAGGTCTCCGGCAAGGGGATCCCATTTCTCCTTACCATTGGCGTTGCCAGAAGACTCTCTTGTCCCACCTTTGCTTTGCTGATGATCTTATGGTTTTTTGTAAAGGTGATGTTCCTTCTGTTCGGGTTTTTCACGAGGCTCTTCTGACTTTCTCGCAGCTCTCTGACCTTTCCCCGAATCTGGAGAAGAGTGCTGTTTTTTTCTCTGGTGTGCCTCCTTCCGTTCAAACCGAGATTTTGGCCATGGTTGGGTTTTCCCTTGGTTCCCTTCCTGTCCGCTATTTGGGGGTACCTCTTATAACCAAGCGTCTGGGTGCTGCTGATTGTCAGGTGTTGGTGGATCGTATTCTGCAGCGAGTGCGTTCTTGGACAGCCCGTTTTCTGTCCTTTGGTGGTCGTTTATTGCTTATTCAGTCTGTGTTGTTTGGGATCCAGGCTTTTTGGAGCTATCATTTTATCCTTCCTGCTCGGGTGCTTCACTCTATCGAGCGGATTTTGGCAGCCTTTCTTTGGACGGGTTCTGTCTTGTCGGGCGTGGTGCTCGGGTCTCTTGGGCCGATGTGTCTCGGCCTAAGAAGGAAGGAGGTCTTGGGTTGAAGAAGCTAAAAGATTGGAATGCGTTGCTCTTTCTAGGTTGATTTGGAATCTTTGTCAGCCCATTTCTTCCTCTTTGTGGGTTTGCTGCGTCCGGGCTAACTTGCTTAAAAAAGGTCAATTTTGGGTGGCTAAAGTTCCTTGGAGGTGTTCTTGGACATGGCGTAAGGTCCTGGCTTTTCGTCATCGCCTCCAGTCATGTATTTCGGTGAAGGTTGGGGATGGCTCCTCTACCTCGCTTTGGTTTGATTCCTGGCTGCCCCGTGGTCCTATCTGCCTGTCGGCTTCGGCGCGGGTGATTTATGACTCCGGCTTGGGTGCTGATGCTACTGTCAGCGATATTCTTTCTCAGGGGTGGTGTTGGCCCCTCGCCAATTCTCCTGAGTTGATTGAATTAAAGGAAGCGACGGCTTCCTTGCCTGTACCCCCGGTTGGTCGGCGAGATCGTGTGCAGTGGCTCTCTTCGAGCGCTCCCTTTTCCATCAAATCCGCTTGGAACCATCTCCGCTCTTCTTCTCCACTCGTGCCTTGGGCGTCTGTGGTGTGGTTTCGCCATCATTCTCCTCGGCACGCGTGTTTGCTTTGGATGGCTATTCGTCGTCGGCTTCCTACCCTCGACCGTTTGCTTTTGTTTGGCATTTCTCTCCCTGGGGGGTGCCTTTTGTGTCCCGCCCCTGCCGAGTCACATGACCATCTTTTCTTCTCTTGCCCTTTTGCTCAGCGTGTTTGGGTGACTCTTTTGTCCCACTGTGCGGCTTTTCTTGCGTTTCTCTTTGTTGGTCCGCCTTTATTTCCTGGGCTGTTTCTTCTTTCTCCGGTAATTCTCTTCAGTGCCTTCTTGGGCGATTATCCTTGGCGGCTTCGGTGTATTATCTTTGGCAGGAGCGTAATGCCCGTCGGCACGGACGTGGAGCTCGGACTGCTGCACAGCTGGTTAATTTGGTTATGGTTTCCGTGAGGGCTCGCGCTAGCTTGCATTCTGGCTGGCCCCCTTCACGGCTCAATTCTCATTTGCTGCAAGTTTGGCAGCTTCCTTGATGGGCTGTCTTGTGAGTTTCTTTTTTGGGTTGTTCTTTTTGTGCTGCTGTTTCGTTTCTCAGGGGTATGCCCCTGGTTCCTTGTAATTGATTCTTTTTAATATATTCCTTTTACTTTTCAAAAAAAAAAAATCCATAAAGGATTCAAAGGAGACATAACGAGCATGGTTCGCTTGATGTGACGTACTCTACGGTGATGACGTACTTCAAATACTAGGTCTAATGGAGTTTTTATCGTACAATTATTACCCGATGTCAAACACCTATTAAAGTAGATAAACACACTTTTTGGTTCCATCAGGAGTCAAAAGGCTCGAATCCTTAGATTTAGGTTGGTTGTTTTGTAGATTTATGACGCATTGGGTGGATCAATCAGTCAATGAAATGTGATATCCATAAAGGATTCAAAAAGTGGCTTCGCGAGCATCGTTTGCCGAATGTGACATACTCCGTAGCTGTGAGGTACTTCCAACGCTGTCTCTAATCCACTATTAACAATATGGAATACACGGGCTCAAAGACTCCATTATAATCGACAAATCCACATTTTGCCTCAATTATAAATCAGAATGGTTGATTTTGAGGTTTGGTTTGGTTATTTAGTTGATTTGGGATGCGTTTGGTGGATTGGTCAAACAACAAAATCTAAAATCCATAAAGGATTCAAAGGAGACATAACGAGCATGGTTCGCTTGATGTGACGTACTCTACGGTGATGATGTACTTCAAATACTAGGTCTAATGGAGTTTTTATCGTACAATTATTACCCGATGTCAAACACCTATTAAAGTAGATAAACACACTTTTTGGTTCCATCAGGAGTCAAAAGGCTCGAATCCTTAGATTTAGGTTGGTTGTTTTGTAGATTTATGACGCATTGGGTGGATCAATCAGTCAACGAAATGTGATATCCATAAAGGATTCAAAATGTGGCTTCGCGAGCATCGTTTGCTGAATGTGACATACTCCGTGGCTGTGAGGTACTTCCAACGCTGTCTCTAATCCACTATTAACAATATGGAATACACGGGCTCAAAGACTCCATTATAATCGACAAATCCACATTTTGCCTCAATTATAAATCAGAATGGTTGATTTTGAGGTTTGGTTTGGTTATTTAGTTGATTTGGGATGCGTTTGGTGGATTGGTCAAACAACAAAATCTAAAATCCATAAAGGATTCAAAGGAGACATAACGAGCATGGTTCGCTTGATGTGACGTACTCTACGGTGATGATGTACTTCAAATACTAGGTCTAATGGAGTTTTTATCGTACAATTATTACCCGACGTCAAACACCTATTAAAGTAGATAAACACACTTTTAGGTTCCATCAGGAGTCAAAAGGCTCGAATCCTTAGATTTAGGTTGGTTGTTTTGTAGATTTATGACGCATTGGGTGGATCAATCAGTCAACGAAATGTGATATCCATAAAGGATTCAAAATGTGGCTTCGCGAGCACCGTTTGCTGAATGTGACATACTCCGTGGCTGTGAGGTACTTCCAACGCTGTCTCTAATCCACTATTATCAATATGGAATACACGGGCTCAAAGACTCCTTTATAATCGACAAATCCACATTTTGCCTCAATTATAAATCAGAATGGTTGATTTTCAGGTTTGGTTTGGTTATTTAGTTGATTTGGGATGCATTTGGTGGATTGGTCAAACAACAAAATCTAATATCCATAAAGGATTCAAAGGAGACATAACGAGCATGGTTCGCGCTATGTGACGTACTCTACGGTGATGACGTACTTCAAATACTAGGTCTAATGGTGTTTTTATCGTACAATTATTACCCGATATCAAAGACCTATTAAAGTAGATAAACACACTTTTTGGTTCCATCATGAGTCAAAAGGCTCGAATCCTTAGATTTAGGTTGGTTGTTTTGTAGATTTATGATGCATTGGGTAGATCAATCAGTCAACGAAATGTAATATCCATAAAGGATTCAAAAAATGGCTTCACAAGCATCGTTTTGCCGAATGTGACATACTCCGTGGCTGGGAGGTACTTCCAACGCTGTCTCTAATCCACTATTATCAATATGGAATACATGGGCTCAAAGACTCCATTATAATCAATAAATCCACATTTAGCCTCAATTATAAATCAGAATGGTTGATTTTGAGGTTTGGTTTGGTTATTTAGTTGATTTGGGATGCATTTGGTGGATTGGTCAAACAACAAAATCTAATATCCATAAAGGATTCATAGGAGACATAACGAGCATTGTTCGCGCTATGTGACGTACTCTACGGTGATGACATACTTCAAATACTAGGTCTAATAGAGTTTTTATCGAACAATGCTTACTCAGTGTCAAAGACCCTATTAAAGTAGATAGACACACTTTTTGGTTCCATCAGGAGTCAAAAGGCTCGAATCCTTAGATTTAGGTTGGTTGTTTTGTAGATTTATGATGCATTGGGTAGACAATCAGTCAACGAAATGTAATATCCATAAAGTAGATAAACACACTTTTTGGTTCCATCAGGAGTCAAAAGGCTCGAATCCTTACATTTAGGTTGGTTGTTTTGTAGATCTTTGACGCATTGGGTGGATCAATCAGTCAACGAAATGTGATATCCGTAAAGGATTCAAAAAGTGGCTTCACGAGCATCGTTTGCCGAATGTGACATACTCTGTGGCTGGGAGGTACTTCCAACGCTGTCTCTAATCCACTATTATCAATATGGAATACACGGGCTCAAAGACTCCATTATAATCGACAAATCCACATTTTGCCTCAATTATAAATCAGAATGGTTGATTTTGAGGTTTGGTTTGGTTATTTAGTTGATTTGGGATGCATTTGGTGGATTAGTCAAACAACAAAATCTAATATCCATAAAGGATTGAAAGGAGACATAACGAGCATGGCTCGCTTGATGTGACGTACTCTACTGATAACGTGCATTTTATGCCGTTATTCTAGTGTTTATTTAGGATGTTTAAGAGCATGATTAGAGCCTTATTGCTTCATATATCATATATATTTGCTCTAACCCCTAGGAAGATGCTAGTTGCAAATACATGTGCTTTTAAGCTGTTTTGGCAGATTTTGGACCTCACTTTTGACATAGTAGATGACCTCAAACAATTGGCGTGCAAGAAGAAAAGTTGCTTGGAATGATGTCCTCTACCTACCAGAGAAATTTCAGAGCATTTGGAGCTAATTTGGAGTTGCACGTGAATTCACCCATATCACGTGCAAGCATATTTTTTGCCTCTCGAGGCCTCTACAGGATGCAAGGAAGCTTGGGGAGAAGTTTGAGCTGATTTGGAGGTGCACGTGAATTCACCATATCACGTGCAAATTGGCGTGCAGAGATATTTTTGGACCGATCCAATCGTTTTTCCATGCTGATCATTTGTTCCTGAAGGCCCAAGTCCAAATTGTGGATGGAAGATAGAGTTTTTAATGTTTCGAGTGTTACTTATCAAAACTACGTCGTTTTGATAAGTGGGCTAGGTTACACACCTCAAGGCCCATCCAAACTCTATAAATAAGAGCTCCACGCCCCTTGCTAGCCAATGCCTAAACCCCCTACACGTTTTAGAGAGAGAGAGAGGCTCCACGACTTGGAGGTGCTCCTTGACCTAGGAGAGCCGTCGCAGCCGTCGCAGCAGCCGTCGCGGATTTTGGAGCCGGGATTTGAAGCTTTCTTTGTGCGCGTGATCAAGAAGAAGATGTTTAGCTTTTCTGCTATGGTTTTGCTTGTAATCATGCGTGAGTAGTCTTTTAATCTAGGGGAGCAATGTAGCCCCCTTGTTGCTTTGCTGTGTTTATGAATATTGGGTTTTGGATGATTGAGTTTTGCATGTTTTATGAATCTGTTCTTAAACTCTATCTTTGGATGTACACCTTGGTATTCTTAGCTCTAGTCTGGGGCAGATTGAGATTCATAACTTATTTGTGATTGGTGTGATCATTATCCTTTTGCAAGTATGATTTATTGGCTTTGCATGTTTGTGTGTTTAGATGACCATTCTGGCATACAACTCTTAAAAGGACCTCAATGACCATTTGTTGTCCTTGGCTTATGTTTAGCATGTTTTCAATCAGACAACCCTAATACCATGAACCAGTAGAGATAACATAGGGAGGTGAAATTGTGACCCTAGATGCTTTTAATCCTTGAATCTTATCTTAAAATCAGTTTACTTTCTTTGTTTATTCAGAAAACCAAATAAAAATTAGATCTTTAGTTTAAAAAAGAAAACTTTTTGTGCCAAGACATTTTATAGAACAAGAGTAATTGGGTGATTTGATTTGAGAACTAGAGAACTAGGCTAATCCCTGTGGGTTCGACCCCTTTCTTCTTGCTTATTCTTTTAGTGCAAACTTAGGGAATTTATTATTTTGAAGAGAGATTTAACGACGTTAGCTAGCTCTTTTAGAGAGGCTAAAAATCTTGTCTGTCAAATTGGCGCCGTTGCCGGGGATTCAACGGTTAACTAGTTTTTAAAATCAACATTGAGTGAAACTGTTTGAATTCTGATCTTGGTGTTTTATTTTGTCTTTTATTTTCTGTTATTTTGTGTTCTTTATTTGTTTATTTTGCATTGTTCGGAGCTGTTGGGTGTGTTCTTGTTGTTGTTTACAGGAACATACATCAAGGATTCCTAGTTGTGCATGCAAAGAGAGGAGGATATACAATTTACGCGGGAACCAGAAAGGTTGTTCAGAGCTCGTCGTAGAGTAGCTAGGGAAAGCGGCACGTGAGGCGGAAGAAGCACTACAAGGCTTGGAGCAATCCGTAGGCGATCCGATGGCGGATCTCGGACTGATGGTGGTGCACACCGCAAGGAGGGGCCAATTACAATGGCCAATATCCAGAAGAAGAGGGTAATAGGTTTATGCCCAGAACCTTCTTAGATTATGCGAGGCCGATGATGTCGGACCATTATTCCGGGATTCGCGGACAAGAGTCCAAGCGAATAGCTTCGGTCAAGCCGGCATTGATCAACATGGTGAGTAACAACGCGTTTGGAGGAACGAGCCGTGGATGATCCACACCAGCATTTGATGAGGGTTACCCAGGTGTGTGACACCATCAAGATCAACAATGTGTCGGAGGAGGCCATAAAGCTAAGGCTTTTTCCTTTCTCTTTAAAGGATAGAGCTCTTGGCTGGTTCAACGATTTGCCGACCGGGTTCAATCATCACTTGGGAGGAGATGCGGTCAAGTTCATGTCAAAGTACTTCCCTCCTTCCAAGGTGATCCAGCTAAGAGGAGAGATTAGCGAGGTTCAGGCAAGATGAGATGGAGACTCTTCATGAAGCTTGGGAGCGTTTCAAAGACTTAGTGAGAAGATGCCCTGATCATGGAAGGCCCCAGTGGATTCAAATTGAATCTTTCAACACAGGTCTTGAGTCCCATTCACAAGACAAGGTGAATGCATTTCTTTGGAGGATGCTTGATGAATCTAGAGCCCGACGCAACAGCCAGAGCTCTTGGAGAGGTTGTCATTAGCTGATTGGCAGTGGTCTAATGTGCGTACTTCAAAGCCAAGGGAGAAGATTGCTTCAGTTGAAAATTCTTCCAATGATGTGCAAGCACAGATTCAAGCTTTAGTGAAAGGCATGGAAGAATTGGCTCTTAAAGTTGAAGGATCACAAGCTTTACCAGTAGTTGAGCGGGGCTGGAGTGGAGGTGAAGAAGCAAATTATGTTGGAGGAAAGGGCTTGTACCAGGAAACGGCAATTTTATCCTCAACAACAACAACTAGGGTACAACCCAGAATCGGCAACAATCTCAACCATTTCGGAGAACTCGAACGAGGGGGAGATACCTCATTTCAGTACAAATATGTGCCCCCAGGGATGAAGCAGAATCCGTATGCTACGGATAATTATTTACACCCACCTCCAGGATTCGAGCAGAAACAGCCGCAGCCGCAACAGCAAAGAGGAAGGGTATATCAGAATGTGGATGAGCCAACCAAAAGAGAGGATAGTTTGGAGGAAAGAATGAAGAATATAGAAAAGCTGCTTGTGAGTTTGGCTCGGGAATGTAAATCAAGGGGTGTCATCCAATACTTTTCCAAGTGACACCGAGGTGAACCCCAAGGAGAGTTGCAAGGCTATAACTCTAAGGAGCGGGAAGACACTGAATGAAGCTGAAGAGCCTAAGAAGAAGGCAATTCCAGAAGAACAAAGCAGACCCTTGGAAGCTGATGACCAAGGAAAATCAGATAAAGCTGAAGAAAAAGTGCAAGAAAAGAAGGACAAGCAGCTGAGTCAAGACAGAATAGCTGAAGAACAAAGGCAAGAGCTCAGGCCTACTATGCCATTTCCTCAGAGGCGAGGAACCAGAGGGTTGAAGAAGAGTATGAGCGCTTCCGAGTTTGTTCAAGAAGCTTGAGATTAACATTCCATTTGTGGAAGTTTTGGAGCAGATGCCTAGGTACAAAAAATACATCAAAGATTTTGTGACAAAGAAGAGGAAATATGGGGATCATGAGACGGTGGCAATCCTTAACGAGGTGAGCGGTGTTGTTCAACGAGTTTGCCCATCAAGCATAAAGATCCGGGCAGCTTTAATCTCCCTTGTGTGATTGGCAATGCACGCAGAGCCAGGCCCTATGTGATTTAGGGGCCAGCATCAATTTGATTTCCTTCGCTTTGTATAAGCGGCTTGGGCTTAAGGGCATGAAGCCCACTTCCATATCATTGCGGTTCGCAGACCGGTCCACTGGAAGGCCCGAAGGAATTATTGAAGATGTGCTAGTCAAAGTGGGTTCCTTCATATTTCCAGCGGATTTTGTTGTTTTGGAGATGGAAGAAGATAGAGGAGTTCGGCTACTCCTTGGAAGACCGTTTCTCGAACGGGTTGTGCATTGATTGATGTTGCTCAAGGGCAGCTAACTCGAGAATTAATGAGGAGACCTTAGTCTTCCACATGGGGAAGGCTTTGCAAGGTCAAGAGGAGGAGGACTGCCTTTGGGTTGAAGACCTTGAGGAATTGGTGGAAGATTACTTGGCGAGAAGAAATTACCACCACCAATGATGGAGCCCTTCGGCTTATAGAAGCTCAACAAGATGAAGAGATGTACTTGACAATTGAGGAAGATGAGGAAACTACAAACTCTTTGGAGCAAGCTGAGGAGGAAAAAGAAGATGACATGCCTCCAGCTCCGAATTGAAGGAGCTGCCTGGACACCTAAGGTATGAATTTTTAGACTCTACAAATCAATTCCCTGTTATTGTTGCTTCTAATTTGAATGATGTGGAGTGTACTCAATTGTTAGAAGTCCTTAGGAAACACAAAAAGGCCCTAGGATGGAACATTGAAGACAT
Source organism: Taxillus chinensis (assembly GCA_023512835.1). Lineage (NCBI taxonomy): Eukaryota > Viridiplantae > Streptophyta > Magnoliopsida > Santalales > Loranthaceae > Taxillus > Taxillus chinensis. The sequence continues at coordinate 9,568,239 of CM042087.1, forward strand.
TAGGGGTATTAGTCCAGGGATTTGCATGCATAAGATTTTAATGAATGATGACTTTAAACCCCTGCGTTGAAAGACAAAGAAGATTAAACCCTGCTATGAAAGAAGTTGTTAGAAAAGAAATTTTAAAATGGAAAAATGCGGGTATAATTTATGCTATTTAGGATAGTGAGTGGGTGAGTCCATTGCATGTTGTGCCCAAGAAAGGGGGCATGATCGTGATTAAGAATGAGAAAAATGAATTGATCCCATCTCGCCTTGTGACGGGGTGGAGAGTGTGTGTTGACTATAGAAAGCTGAACAAGGCCACTAGGAAGGATCATTTTCCTCTACCTTTCATTGACCAAATGTTGGATAAGTTAGCCGGCTATAGTCACTCTTGCTTTTAGATGGCTATTCCGGGTATAATCGGATCATGGTTAAGCCCGAGGACCAAGAAAAGACCACCTTCACGTGCCCTTTTGGCACTTTTGCATTTAGGAGAATGCCATTTGGGCTTTGTAATGCCCCTGCCACCTTTCAAAGGTGTATGATGGCTATTTTTCGGGGTTTGGTTGAGGAGATCATGGAGGTCTTCATGGATGACTTCTCGGTGTTTGGTTCCTCCTACCAACGGTGCTTGAAAAATCTAGATGTGGTCTTAGAGAGATGTGAGGAGAAGGAACTAGTCCTAAATTGGGAGAAATGCCATTTCATGGTAACAGAGGGGATAGTTCTAGGGCACAAGGTGTCCGCACATGGTTTGGAGGTAGACAAGGCAAAAATCTCCACTATTGAGACTCGCCACCTCCAACCAATGAAAAAGGAGTGAGAAGTTTCCTAGGCCATGCTGGCTTTTATAGGAGATTTATTAAGGACTTCTCAAAAATTGCAAAACCCATGAGTAGGTTGTTAGAAAAAGACACAAGCTTTGAGTTTAATGCAGATTGCTTAGAAGCTTTCAACATCCTCAAGGGTAAGTTAGTCATCGCACTTTGTTATAGTCACACTCGACTGGGCTCAACCTTTTGAGCTAATGTGCGATGCGAGTGATTATCTTTGTGGGGGTAGTCTTAGGGCAAAGGCGAGAAAAGGTGTTTAGGGTCATTTACTATGCTAGTAAGACCTTAGATGATGCTTTCAAGAATTATACCACCACCGAGAAAGAGTTGCTAGCCGTGGTTTATGGCTGCAACAAGTTTAGACCCTACCTTTTGGGGTCTAAAGTCATTGTTTATACTGATCATGCTTTGCATTGAAATACTTGTTTGCTAAAAAAGAAGCTAAGCCACGCTTGATTAGATGGGTTCTCCTCTTACGGGAATTTGACCTTGAAATTAGAGACACAAAGGGAGCCCTAAATTCCGTGGCTGATCACCTCTCCCGTGTGGAGAATGCACCTAAGTCTCTACCCATTGTAGATGACTTTCCTGATGAGAAGTTGTTTGAGGTGCATCATCTTCCTTGGTTTGCTGACATAGCAAATTATTTAGCCACTGGGTTCATACCCAGCGGTTAGACTACCACCGAGAGAAAGAAATTGGTAGTGGATGCTAGGAAATACATTTGGGAAGACCCAATTCTTTATAGGAGGTGTCCGGACCAAATCGTTAGAAAGTGTGTCCTTGAGGAAGAAGTAGATGACATAATACATCATTGTCATGCATCACATTATGGGGGCCACTTTGGGGTGCAAAGAAGCGTGGCTAAGATCATGCGGTGTGGCTTTTATTGGCCTCACATGGTGAAAGACACCTATGACTACATCAAAAAGTGTGATAGATGTCAAAGGGTAGGTGGTCTATCTAGGAAAAATGAGATGCCATTAAGCTGGAATTCTTCCAGTTGAAATTTTTGACATTTGGGGCATTGACTTCATGGGGCCCTTCCCCAATTCGATGGGTATTCATACATTTTTGCTTCTTTGTGGATTATGTGTCTAAGTGGGTAGAAGCTATTCCTACTAGAGTGAATGATGCTAGAGTTGTGACTCACTTCCTTACTAGGAACATCTTTAGCCGTTTTGGGACACCAAGGGCTATAATCGGTGATGAGGGTAGTCATTTACGCAACAAATTGTTTGATAAATTATTGAACAAGTATGGTGTCACTCATAGGAAGTCTTTAGCTTACCACCCACAAGCTAATGGACAAGCGAAGTGTCCAACGAGAGATTAAGGCCATTTTAGAGAAAAGCTGTTGGAGCCAATAGGAAAGATTGGTCTCAAAGGCTTGATGAAGCCTTATGGGCATATAGGACAGCTTACAAAACTCCCATTGGGATGTCACCTTACCGTATTCTATATGGTAAGGCATGTCACTTGCCTGTGGAACTAGAACACAAGGCTCATTGGGCCTTGAAGAAGTTAAATTTCAACCCACAAGAGATCAAGGAACTTAGGATGACTCAATTAATTGAGTTAGATGAGCTTAGGTTGGATGCCTATGATAGTGCTAAATTTTACAAAGAAAGAACTAAGAAATGGCATGATAGGCAACTCAACAATGAACCTTTAACCTTAGGACGGAAAGTTCTTCTATTTAACACAAGGTTGAGGTTATTTCCTGGCAAATTAAGGTCCAAGTGGATGGGACCTTTTGTGATAGTTGATAAGAAGCCATATGGGAGCTTTGAGCTCCAAGTCGTAGATGGCAAGAAATTTTGGGTGAATGGCAATAGGCTGAAACCTTACTTTGATTCAACTCGAGAGGGAGATAGTTGATTCCCTCTCTTTCACCATTGCATGATCATCATGAAAGTCTAGCTACGAGACTTTAAATAAAGCGCCGATTGGGAGGCAACCCAATGTTTATTCTTGTGTTTTATATTATGTTATTTTCTCTTATTTGTTTTCTTCAATAAATTTGTTTGCAAGCTAACCATTGTGCAGGAGACTTTGTTCCTTTCTTAGCTAACCATGTGCGGGATGAGCAAATTTTTGGGTCCTGAACTTGTGGAATTATTTTTTAAAGTCAAAGTCAAGGAGCAAGGAGCAAGTGAAGCCCAAAAGTGCTTGAAGATGGGCTCAAACAATTCACGTGCAAGACTTAAAGATGGTCCATAATGCATAAGCAACTCGGTGGAGAAATTTGGGCCAGTTTGGGCCTGAACGTGATTTTGAACGTGAATTGCCCAATTCACGTGCACCTCCTTTTGAGTTTGTAACTTTCTGGAATGGTAGATGAAGACCATGTGAATCACGTTTACTCTTGCACGCGAATTGCTAGCTGTCATATGGAGGCCCAAAAATGCAAAATACCGATTTTAGCCCTCCTAGAAGCTTCCTACAATTCACGTGCGAAGGAAGTATTGCTTGCCGGCTCGGTGGGGACCTACCACCAAAGTTTGGGACGATTCGACCTGCACGCCAATTCAGCCAATTCACGTGCGGAGGGTATTTTGGTCGGAACACTCCGAAAAGTTAGGGGCACGTGTATCACGCCAATTGGAGCCTCTTTCCTTCGCACGCTATATAAAGGGAGGCCATCTTCAAAGGCTTCCACACCAAAATCACTCCAGATCCGAGTATTAGAGAAGCTCTACCCTTTTGCTCTCTTGCTCTTCGGTTTTCTGCTCTTGTTCTTATTTTCTCATTCCAAAGATGGTGCGCACAAGGAGGACTGGCCGGGAGGAGGTGCACTCACCTAGTGCGATAGCCAACCTGAGGAGGAGATACTCTTGGGGCATGCTCTGGACATGCAGGCTTTGGAGGCTTCGAGCCGGGCTGGGCTAGAGAGGTGGCTGTTAAAATTCAAACTACGGGATTACAAAGGTTAGTATCCGCTTGACCAGCTATTTCCTATCTCGCCTTACAAGACTTCTATGCATCTGTCTCTGGGAATGAGGATGAAGCGATAGGGGTTGTGCAAGGGGTTTATGTCGGAATAACCCCGATATTATTAGAAATTGCTTTAACCTCCCTGAACCCGGTAGTAGCTTCCCTCGGCTAAGCCTAGGAGAATTTGGGTCTGCATGTAACTATGCTAGAAAATTTCAAAGTCGAAGGCGTATACCAAGAATGGTTTTGTTGGAAAATTTAGATGCCTAGCTTACCTGGTAGGGAAATGCTTATTGATTCGGACCCAGTGGGCTAGATAGTGTGCCTAAGCCACACGGAGTTCATGTATAGCATTGATCATATGCTAAATGTGGATTGGGCCACTACCATTTTTAAATGGTGGAAGAAAAACTCATCCAAGCGGATAAATGGCAGAATTTTGTGTGTGATATTTCAAAGCATGCCTGCTTTGCAATTTTCCTCCATGGAGAGCATTACTTTTCCTTCTCCTTTGGGTGTTAAGAGTATTGCAAGCTGAAGGAGGTTTGGGGGGTCAATACCCGAGAGGTCATTGGGCAACCAATGTTCCTCCTCCATCACGACCCGCTAGGCACAGTGTTCATGTGGAGCGATCCACGGACTTTGCAAGGGAGACTTCTCCTCATTTGGATCAAAGGAAGCAGACTTTATACGGACTCACTTGCCATGTACATGCGGTTCAATGTACACAAGGAAGACATTTTCAATTTCTTTCAAGGCATTAGTGGGGCGGTGGTGAGTGAAGTGGAGGTCATCAATTGGGCAGTCACTAATGGGCACATCACTAATGCCCAATTTGAAGAATTAATGGCCCTCATCTCCGGAGACCAACAAGCTACTTCACCACCTAGAACCCGAGCATGGGAGGCCCCGGATGTAGCTTGCTCATGCATCACCTAGAGCATGGGAGGCCCCCGAAGCTCCTCCTGCTTGCATCTATCGAAGCTTGGAGGCAAGAAACACAGCGGCTCGGGGAGGCAAATGCCGGAACCCGGAGCGAGGTGGAAGCCCTGAGGAAGGACAACAAAGAAGTCAAAGGCCTCCTAGGAAAACTCCGGAAGGCTTTGAGCAAGAGGAAAGCATCAAAACGTTCTCCTATGGTGGAGATATCGATGAAGAACCCTCTCCATCCCCCTGAAGATGCTTATCCAGCCCAGGCAGATCCACCTCAACAAGAACCTTCAGCTCGGCCATCTCATTATCATCCGGAGGGAGCGGCGCCAACAACAGGGTATTCACCCTTCCAACCTCAAGAGGAGGCGAGCCAGCGGCAGGGTATTCACCCTTCCGGCCTTTTACGGATCCTGCGTATTCTCAGGCCCTGGTGCTCTGTTATACTTCCGAGTATCTTGGGGTGCATACATGCCTGCTGAACCCGAAGATCTACTTGGCCCTCCTGTTCATTTAATCATTAATCCGGCTTTATCGTCCGAAGAGAGCCAAGCGGCATTTGAAGAATTCATCAATTCCACAGGTCATAGGGCTCGATTTATACGGGATAATGATATCTTCACTCCTTTTAGCTTGAAGAGGATCTCGGAGAATGAATATCTCTATGCCGACGAGATAGACCTCTTCTGCAGGACCATGCGGTATGTAGTGGAGGCCGAGCCTCATAATTACCCCTTAGTTGGGTACACTTCCATCATGCTTGTGTGAGCTTTTCAATCAACCACTTGTCCGAGGAAGTATGGCGCCAACGCATTAATGGAGAGAATGAAGGGCACCGCCCTTGGCATGGTATGCATGAGGTGCGATTCCGGTGCACATTGATCGCCACTATGTACTTGTCCGTGTGAATCTGGATGTAGGCCATCCTTGTCTTATATGATCCAAGCCAAGGCGAAGGGTTTGCTAGACGGAAAAGACGGTTAGTGCATGGGTTCATCAAACGCATGAAAGTGGCAATGATCAAAGAAGGCTTGTTGGCGGACAAGCTCCCTCTTATTCACTACAATGAAATGCAAATTCCCCAACCCTGACCAATTCAGTCGTGGGATCTTTGTTTGCTACTACATGATGGGTATTCGCAAGGGAAGGAAAATTGGGAAGTGCGCGGCGAGACGTCGGCTGACTTTGTGGCTCGGAGTGCGACGAATGGTGGCCAATGTCATCTACTATTACGAGTGTGCCAAACCGGGGGTAAGCTTGTTTTTCCTACTCCTTCTTTTATGCCATGCGGACATTGCATATTTTAAGTGTGGTGTATGGGAGTGACTTGAGCCACTTGCTTGTCTTTTATGTTGTGATTGCATGTTTTATTTAAAAAAAAAAAAAAAAAAAAACTGTTTTTTATTTGCATGATTGTTTGAGTTGTTTGCTTGAATGATTTGTTTGTGGAGACATGGATATTAAGTATGCAATTTTGGCTTAAAATTTAATTTTTATGCCACATTAGTATCATGTTGTGATAAGGGTGTTAAAGTAGTTAAAATGTGCTCTGAATTGGTTTAATCATGTCTATATCTTTTGAATGATATCACCATGTTTTTGGAGCTGAGTTTTTGAATATTAGTTGAGCATGAAATGCTATGATAGACCTAAGTAACCCTTAAAGTTGAGTGAAAAAGAAATGAAAAATGAGAACGACTTCTTTTTAGCCCTTGAGTGACATTTATGGTTTATGGGTAATAGTTTGATTTGCTACTCATCTTGCATTCAACATTGGTTATTTAATGGTAGGAGTCAAGTAAGCATGTGATTACTTATTAGTGCTCGGTGTTTGGTGTGTGGAGTTAGGATGCAAGACCTCTAAGTCATTGTAGTTGTCTTTGCATTCTTTTCTTTATTTTGTGATATTATTAGAAAAGGTTGTGATATAAAATGTGAAAAAGCCATCACTTAATTGGGAAATGGGATGTGAGACATCAATGAATTCTGTCTCTCCTTATGTAGCAAAATGGCAAGGAGTTTGCATTAAAAAAAAAATCAGTCTTATTTATGTGTTATGTGAGTAAAAAAAAAAAGAGTGAATAATCCATCAAGGGAGAGCATAAAATGCAACCTTGTAAGGTTATTATAAAAAAAAAAGAAAAAAAAGACTCAGAATAAAAGCCACAATGGCTTGATGTTTATGTGTGATTGTTTAGATTTGTGAAGCCACATTGGCTGATTTGTGTTTTGTTTTGAGAGTGTTGAGCTCAATTCTCCGGCTCATGTTTTGTTTATTCGGTTATTAGAATAGCGTGTGAGTTCAAATAAAGTAGAATAGTGAGTGTGTTTTCTTTGATGAGCACAATATGGAACTCTCATGATTGCTTGGCAAGTACTTAATGAATAGCTGATGGCGAGTGTAGAGATAGAGTTTTCCATCCATTGTTCATTGATAGGTATTGGGCTTGAGAATTATTATATTTGAGTGAGGCTGCTTATCCTTGGTAAGAACTAAATTTAATTTTTAGGGAAACTAGGTGCTATTTTATCTTGGATATGCTTGTTAAAGTAGTTAAAGTGGAGATATTGCATGGTTTAATCTGGACTAGGGCTTTGGACATGAATCACCAAGTTTATGAGCTCATTTTGATGCTTAAATTCCCATTTAATCATGATAGAGCTAGTAATGCTTAAAGTTGAGTGAATTATCCTTGAAATTGTTATTTTATTTTTTTTTCGCTTGACTGACGTGTTTATTTTATTTTTGAATGTTTGTATGTTTTTGCTTGAGGACAACAATGGTTCAAGTTTAGTGGTATTTGATAAAGTAAGCATTTGATTACTTATTATTCTAGTGTTTGATGTTTGGATGTTTAGGAGCATGACTTAGAGCCTTATTGCTTCATATATCATCTTTATTTTGTGATATTACCCTTAGAAAGATGCTAGTTGAAAATTACATGTGCCTTAACTTGTTTGGGAAATGGATTTGGGACCTCAATTTTGACCTCATAGTAGATGAACTGGCAAAGAATTTGCGTGCAAGAAGAAAAGTTGCTTTGGAATGTTATGTCCTAAAAAAAAAAGAGTGAATAATCCTTCAAGGATTTGCATAAAATTTGGACTTGCACGTTATTATAAAAAACCCATAAAACGTGCAAGAATAAACTTTTTGGCTTGATGTTTATGTGTGATTGTTTAGATTGTGAAGCTTGGGAGATTTGTGTTTTGTTTTGAGAGTGTTGAGCTGAATTCTGCGGCTCATGTTTTGTTTATCGGTTATTGAATAGCGTGTGAGTTCAAATAAAGTAGACCGATAGCCAGTGTGTTTTCTTCATGAGATCATTTGGAACTTCTGAAGGCCCAAGTACTTAATAATAGTGTGGCGAGTGGAAGATAGAGTTTTATCCATTGTTCATTGATAGGTATTGGCTTGAAAATTATTATTTTGAGTGAAGTGTTATCCTAGGTTAGAACTTAAAGGCCAATCCAGACTCTATTTAATCATGGAATGCTCCACGCCCTTGCTAGCAAATTTAAGCCTGAAGACCTTACATGGTTGTTAGATAGGGATAGGGACATGAATGACTAGGAGGTGACTCTTTTGACTTAAATTCCAGTTCATCATGATAGAGTTGCATGCTTAGGAAACCATGATTCTCCTGGATTGTTGGAGCCTATTTTTGAAGCTTTGGTTGCGTGTTATTTTATTTTTAAGAAGTTGTATGTTTAGCTTTACAAGCAATGGTTCAAGTGTGGTGTAATAACATGCATGTGAGTTATTCTAGTGTTTATTTAGGAGTTGAGCATGATTAGACCCTTGTTGCTTCTTATATCATATTGGTTTTTGCCTAACCCGAGATGCTATTGAGTTTTGCATGTCTTTATGACTTGTTTTGGTAAACTTTGACCTCACTTTTGAGATGTAATGACCTTGGTATTCTTAGCTCAAGAGAAAAGTTGCTTGGATTGAGATCTCATAACTTGGATTTGTGATTGGAGTGTGATCATTATCCTTCCTTGCAAGTATGATTTATTGGCCTTGCATGTTTGTAAGCTTAGATGAGCAGTTTCAGCATAAATTTAGAAGTGCACCTGAATTCACCATTTGTTGTCCAAATTGGCTTATGTTTAGATATTTTTGAACCGATCCAATCCTAATACCATGCTTGACCATTAGAGATAACATAGGGAAGTCCAAATTGTGGACCCAAGATAGAGTTTTTAATCTTTCGAATCTTATCTTAAAACTACGTCGTTTTGATACTTTCTTTGTTTATTCACACCTAAACCAAACTAAAAATTAGACTCCCCCCCCTTTAGCTTAAAAAAGAAAACTTTTGTGCCAAGACATTTTTATAGAACAAGAGTAATTGGGGTGATCCTTGATTTGAGAACTAGAGACCTAGGCTAATCCCTGTGGTTTGAAGCCCCTTTGGCTGGTGATCAAAGAGTTGTTTACTTTTTAGTTGCAAACTTATGTAATCATGCGTTATTATTTTGAAGGGAGATTTAGCCCCTTGTTAGCTATCTTTTTTAGAAATTTTATGATTGAGTTTGCTAAAAATCTTGTTCTGTACTATCTCTTTGGATGTACGCCTTGGTATACTTAGCTCTAGATTGAGTTTCATAACTTATTTGTGACTCGATGTCAAAAACCTATTAAAGAGTATATAACACGCTTTCATGTTTGTGTGTTTAGAGTCAAAAGGCTCGACTCCTTAAAAGACTTTATGACCTTTGTTGTTCTAGATTTATGATTAGCATGTTTTGGGTGGATCAATCTAATACCATGAAATGTGATATAACATAGGGAGGTGAAATTGTCCCTAGATGCTTTTAATCCTTGAATCTTATCTTGACATTTACTTCTTTGTTTTGGAGGTAATTCCAACTAAATATCTAGATCCATTATTTATCAATATGGAATACTACGGGCTCAAAGACTCCATTTTATAATCGAAGAGCAAATCCATATTTTGCCTCAATTATAAATCATAATGGTTGATTTTGAGGTTTGGTTTGGTTATTTAGTTGATTTGGGATGCATTTGGTGGATTAGTCAAACAACAAAATCTAATATCCATAAAGGATTTAAAGTAGCCATAACGAGCATGCTAAACTTGATGTACGCATCTACGGTGATGACGTACTTCAAATACTAGGTCTAATGGAGTTTTTATCGTACAATTATTACCCGATGTCAAACACCTATTAAAGTAGATAAACACACTTTTTGGTTCCATCAGAGTCAAAAGGCTCGAATCCTTAGATTTAGGTTGGTTGTTTTGTAGATTTATGACGCATTGGGTGGATCAATCAGTCAACGAAATGTGATATCCATAAAGGATTCAAAAAGTGGCTTCACGAGCATCGTTTGCCGAATGTGACATACTCGTGGGCAGGAGGTACTTCCAACGCTGTCTCTAATCCACTATTATCAATATGGAATACACGGGCTCAAAGACTCCATTATAATCGACAAATCCACATTTTGCCTCAATTATAAATCATAATGGTTGATTTTGAGGTTTGGTTTGGTTATTTAGTTGATTTGGGATGCATTTGGTGGATTGGTCAAACAACAAAATCTAAAATCCATAAAGGATTCAAAGGAGACATAACGAGCATGGTTCGCTTGATGTGACGTACTCTACGGTGATGACGTACTTCAAATACTAGGTCTAATGGAGTTTTTATCGTACAATTATTACCCGATGTCAAACACCTATTAAAGTAGATAAACACACTTTTTGGTTCCATCAGAGTCAAAAGGCTCGAATCCTTGGATTTAGGTTGGTTGTTTTGTAGATTTATGACGCATTGGGTGGATCAATCAGTCAACGAAATGTGATATACATAAAGGATTCAAAAAGTGGCTTCACGAGCATCGTTTGCCGAATGTGACATACTCCGTGGCTGGGAGGTACTTCCAACCCTTGTCTCTAATCCACTATTATCAATACGGAATACACGGGCTCAAAGACTCCATTATAATCGACAAATCCACATTTTGCCTCAATTATAAATCAGAATGCTTGATTTTGAGGTTTGGTTTGGTTATTTAGTTGATTTGGGATGCATTTGGTGGATTGGTCAAACAACAAAATCTAATATCCATAAATGATTCAAAGGAGACATAACGAGCATGGCTGCTTGATGTGACGTACTCTACGGTGATGACGTACTTCAAATACTAGGTCTAATGGAGTTTTTATCGTACAATTATTACCCGATGTCAAACACCTATTAAAGTAGATAAACACACTTTTAGGTTCCATCAGGAGTCAAAAGGCTCGAATCCTTAGATTTAGGTTGGTTGTTTTGTAGATTTATGACGCATTGGGTGGATCAATCAGTCAACGAAATGTGATATCCATAAAGGATTCAAAAAGTGGCTTCACGAGCATCGTTTGCCGAATGTGACATACTCGTGGCTGTGAGGTACTTCAACCTGTCTCTAATCCACTATTATCAATATGGAATACACGGGCTCAAAGACTCCATTATAATCGACAAATCCACATTTTGCCTCAATTATAAATCAGAATGGTTGATTTTCAGGTTTGGTTTGGTTATTTAGTTGATTTGGGATGCATTTGGTGGATTGGTCAAACAACAAAATCTAAAATCCATAAAGGATTCAAAGGAGACATAACAAGCATGGTTCGCTTGATGTGACGTACTCTACGGTGATGACGTACTTCAAATATTAGGTCTAATGGAATTTTTATCGTACAATTATTACCCGATGTCAAACACCTATTAAAGTAGATAAACACACTTTTAGGTTCCATCAGGAGTCAAAAGGCTCGAATCCTTAGATTTAGGTTGGTTGTTTTGTAGATTTATGACACATTGGGTGGATCAATCAGTCAATGAAATGTGATATCCATAAAGGATTCAAAAAGTGGCTTCACGAGCATCGTTTGCCGAATGTGACATACTCGTGGCTGTGAGGTACTTCCAACGCTGTCTCTAATCCACTATTATCAATATGGAATACACGGGCTCAAAGACTCCATTATAATCGACAAATCCACATTTTGCCTCAATTATAAATCAGAATGGTTGATTTTGAGGTTTGGTTTGGTTATTTAGTTGATTTGGGATGCATTTGGTGGATTGGTCAAACAACAAAATCTAATATCCATAAAGGATTGAAAGGAGACATAACGAGCATGGCTCGCTTGATGTGACGTACTCTACGGTGATGACGTACTTCAAATACTAGGTCTAATGGAGTTTTTATCGTACAATTATTACCCGATGTCAAACACCTATTAAAGTAGATAAACACACTTTTAGGTTCCATCAGGAGTCAAAAGGCTCGAATCCTTAGATTTAGGTTGGTTGTTTTGTAGATTTATGACACATTGGGTGGATCAATCAGTCAACGAAATGTGATATCCATAAAGGATTCAAAAAGTGGCTTCGCGAGCATCGTTTGCCGAATGTGACATACTCCGTGGTTGTGAGGTACTTGCAACGCTGTCTCTAATCCACTATTATCAATATGGAATACACATGGTTGATTTTGAGGTTTGGTTTGGTTATTTAGTTGATTTCGGATGCATTTGGTGGATTAGTCAAACAACAAAATCTAATATCCATAAAGGATTTAAAGCGGACATAACAAGCATCATTCGCGCTATGTGACGTAGTCTACGGTGATGACATACTTAAAAAACTAGCTCTAATAGAGTTTTTATCGAACAATGATTACTCGATGTCAAACACCTATTAAAGTAGATAAACACACTTTTTGGTTCCATCAGGAGTCAAAAGGCTCGAATCCTTAGATTTAGGTTGGTTGTTTTGTAGATTTATGACGCATTGGGTGGATCAATCAGTCAACGAAATGTGATATCCATAAAGGATTCAAAAAGTGGCTTCACGAGCATCGTTTGCCGAATGTGACATACTCTGTGGCCGGGAGGTACTTCCAACGCTATCTCTAATCCACTATTATCAATATGGAATACACGGGCTCAAAGACTCCATTATAATCGACAAATCCACATTTTGCCTCAATTATAAATCATAATGGTTGATTTTGAGGTTTGGTTTGGTTATTTAGTTGATTTGGGATGCATTTGGTGGATTGGTCAAACAACAAAATCTAATATCCATAAAGGATTCAAAGGAGACATAACGAGCATGGCTACCTTGATGTGACGTACTCTACGGTGATGACGTACTTCAAATACTAGGTCTAATGGAGTTTTTATCGTACAATTATTACCCGATGTCAAACACCTATTAAAGTAGATAAACACACTTTTTGGTTCCATCAGGAGTCAAAAGGCTCGAATCCTTAGATTTAGGTTGGTTGTTTTGTAGATTTATGACGCATTGGGTGGATCAATCAGTCAACGAAATGTGATATCCATAAAGGATTCAAAAAGTGGCTTCACGAGCATCGTTTGCCGAATGTGACATACTGGTGGCTGCAGGTACTTCCAACGTTGTCTCTAATCCACTATTATCAATATGGAATACACGGGCTCAAAGACTCCATTATAATCGACAAATCCACATTTTGCCTCAATTATAAATCATAATGGTTGATTTTGAGGTTTGGTTTGGTTATTTAGTTGATTTGGGATGCATTTGGTGGATTGGTCAAACAACAAAATCTAATATCCATAAAGGATTCAAAGGAGACATAACGAGCATGGCTCGCTTGATGTGACGTACTCTACGGTGATGACGTACTTCAAACACTAGGTCTAATGGAGTTTTTATCGTACAATTATTACCCGATGTCAAACACCTATTAAAGTTGATAAACACACTTTTTGGTTCCATCAGGAGTCAAAAGGCTCGAATCCTTAGATTTAGGTTGGTTGTTTTGTAGATTTATGACGCATTGGGTGGATCAACAGATCAACGAAATGTGATATCCATAAAGGATTCAAAAAGTGGCTTCGCGAGCATCGTTTGCCGAATGTGACATACTCCGTGGCTGGGAGGTACTTCCAAAGTTGTCTCTAATCCACTATTATCAATATGGAATACACGGGCTCAAAGACTCCATTATAATCGACAAATCCACATTTTGCCTCAATTATAAATCATAATGGTTGATTTTGAGGTTTGGTTTGGTTATTTAGTTGATTTGGGATGCATTTGGTGGATTGGTCAAACAACAAAACCTAAAATCCATAAAGGATTCAAAGGAGACATAACGAGCATGGTTCGCTTGATGTGACGTACTCTTCGGTGATGACGTACTTCAAATACTAGGTCTAATGGAGTTTTTATCGTACAATTATTACCCGATGTCAAACACCTATTAAAGTAGATAAACACACTTTTTGGTTCCATCAGGAGTCAAAAGGCTCGAATCCTAAGATTTAGGTTGGTTGTTTTGTAGATTTATGACGCATTGGGTGGATCAATCGAGTCAACGAAATGTGATATCCATAAAGGATTCAAAAAGTGGCTTCACGAGCATCGTTTGCCGAATGTGACATACTCTGGGTGGGAGGTACTTCCAACGCTGTCTCTAATCCACTATTATCAATATGGAATACACGGGCTCAAACTCTCCATTATAATTGACAAATCCACATTTTGCCTCAATTATAAATCAGAATGGTTGATTTTGAGGTTTGGTTTGGTTATTTAGTTGATTTGGGATGCATTTGGTGGATTGGTCAAACAACAAAATCTAAAATCCATAAAGGATTGAAAGGAGACATAACGAGCATGGTTCGCTTGATGTGACGTACTCTACGGTGATGACGTACTTCAAATACTAGGTCTAATGGAGTTTTTATCGTACAATTATTACCCGATGTCAAACACCTATTAAAGTAGATAAACACACTTTTTGGTTCCATCAGGAGTCAAAAGGCTCGAATCCTTACATTTAGGTTGGTTGTTTTGTAGATTTATGATGCATTGGGCAGATCAATCAGTCAACGAAATGTGATATCCATAAAGGATTCAAAAAGTGGCTTCACGAGCATCGTTTGCCGAATGTGACATACTCTGTGGCTGGGAGGTACTTCCAACGCTGTCTCTAATCCACTATTATCAATATGGAATACACGGGCTCAAAGACTCCATTATAATCGACAAATCCACATTTTGCCTCAATTATAAATCAGAATGGTTGATTTTGAGGTTTGGTTTGGTTATTTAGTTGATTTGGGATGCATTTGGTGGATTGGTCAAACAACAAAATCTAATATCCATAAAGGATTCGAAGGAGACATAACGAGCATGGCTCGCTTGATGTGACGTACTCTACGGTGATGACATACTTCAAATACTAGGTCTAATGGAGTTTTTATCGTACAATTATTACCCGTTGTCAAACACCTATTAAAGTAGATAAACACACTTTTTGGTTCCATCAGGAGTCAAAAGGCTCGAATCCTTAGATTTAGGTTGGTTGTTTTGTAGATTTATGACGCATTGGGTGGATCAATCAGTCAACGAAATGTGATATCCATAAAGGATTCAAAAAGTGGCTTCACGAGCATCGTTTGCCGAATGTGACATACTCCGTCGCCATGAGGTACTTCCATCCCTGTCTCTAATCCACTATTATCAATATGGAATACACGGGCTCAAAGACTCCATTATAATCGACAAATCCACATTTTGCCCCAATTATAAATCAGAATGGTTGATTTTGAGGTTTGGTTTGGTTATTTAGTTGATTTGGGATGCATTTGGTGGATTGGTCAAACAACAAAATCTAAAATCCATAAAGGATTCAAAGGAGACATAACGAGCATGGTTCGCTTGATGTGACGTACTCTACGGTGATGACGTACTTCAAATACTAGGTCTAATGGAGTTTTTATCGTACAATTATTACCCGATGTCAAACACCCATTAAAGTAGATAAACACACTTTTAGGTTCCATCAGGAGTCAAAAGGCTCGAATCCTTAGATTTAGGTTGGTTGTTTTGTAGATTTATGACGCATTGGGTGGATCAATCAGTCAACGAAATGTGATATCCATAAAGGATTCAAAAAGTGGCTTCACGAGCATCGTTTGCCGAATGTGACATACTCCGTGGCCGGGAGGTACTTCCAACGCTTGTCTCTAATCCACTATTATCAATATGGAATACACGGGCTCAAAGACTCCATTATAATCGACAAATCCACATTTTGCCTCAATTATAAATCGAATGCTTGATTTTGAGGTTTGGTTTGGTTATTTAGTTGATTTGGGATGCATTTGGTGGATTGGTCAAACAACAAAATCTAATATCCATAAATGATTCAAAGGAGACATAACGAGCATGGCTCGCCTGATGTGACGTACTCTACGGTGATGACGTACTTCAAATACTAGGTCTAATGGAGTTTTTATCGTACAATTATTACCCGATGTCAAACACCTATTAAAGTAGATAAACACACTTTTTGGTTCCATCAGGAGTCAAAAGGCTCGAATCCTTAGATTTAGGTTGGTTGTTTTGTAGATTTATGACGCATTGGGTGGATCAATCGGTCAACGAAATGTGATATCCATAAAGGATTCAAAAAGTGGCTTCACGAGCATCGTTTGCCGAATGTGACATACTCCGTGGCTGTGAGGTACTTCCAACGTTGTCTCTAATCCACTATTATCAATATGGAATACACGGGCTCAAAGACTCCATTATAATCGACAAATCCACATTTTGCCTCAATTATAAATCAGAATGGTTGATTTTGAGGTTTGGTTTGGTTATTTAGTTGATTTGGGATGCATTTGGTGGATTGGTCAAACAACAAAATCTAATATCCATAAAGGATTCAAAGGAGACATAACGAGCATGGCTCGCTTTGATGTGACGTACTCTACGGTGATGACGTACTTCAAATACTAGGTCTAATGGAGTTTTTATCGTACAATTATTACCCGATGTCAAACACCTATTAAAGTAGATAAACACACTTTTTGGTTCCATCAGGAGTCAAAAGGCTCGAATCCTTAGATTTAGGTTGGTTGTTTTGTAGATTTATGACGCATTGGGTGGATCAATCAGTCAACGAAATGTGATATCCATAAAGGATTCAAAAAGTGGCTTCACGAGCATCGTTTGCCGAATGTGACATACTCCGTGGCTGTGAGGTACTTCCAACGCTGTCTCTAATCCACTATTATCAATATGGAATACACGGGCTCAAAGACTCCATTATAATCGACAAATCCACATTTTGCCTCAATTATAAATCAGAATGGTTGATTTTCAGGTTTGGTTTGGTTATTTAGTTGATTTGGGATGCATTTGGTGGATTGGTCAAACAACAAAATCTAAAATCCATAAAGGATTCAAAGGAGACATAACGAGCATGGTTCGCTTGATGTGACGTACTCTACGGTGATGACGTACTTCAAATATTAGGTCTAATGGAATTTTTATCGTACAATTATTACCCGATGTCAAACACCTATTAAAGTAGATAAACACACTTTTAGGTTCCATCAGGAGTCAAAAGGCTCGAATCCTTAGATTTAGGTTGGTTGTTTTGTAGATTTATGACACATTGGGTGGATCAATCGATCAACGAAATGTGATATCCATAAAGGATTCAAAAAGTGGCTTCACGAGCATCGTTTGCCGAATGTGACATACTCCGTGGCTGGGAGGTACTTCCAACGCTGTCTCTAATCCACTATTATCAATATGGAATACACGGGCTCAAAGACTCCATTATAATCGACAAATCCACATTTTGCCTCAATTATAAATCAGAATGGTTGATTTTGAGGTTTGGTTTGGTTATTTAGTTGATTTGGGATGCATTTGGTGGATTGGTCAAACAACAAAATCTAATATCCATAAAGGATTGAAAGGAGACATAACGAGCATGGCTCGCTTGATGTGACGTACTCTACGGTGATGACGTACTTCAAATACTAGGTCTAATGGAGTTTTTATCGTACAATTATTACCCGATGTCAAACACCTATTAAAGTAGATAAACACACTTTTAGGTTCCATCAGGAGTCAAAAGGCTCGAATCCTTAGATTTAGGTTGGTTGTTTTGTAGATTTATGACACATTGGGTGGATCAATCAGTCAACGAAATGTGATATCCATAAAGGATTCAAAAAGTGGCTTCGCGAGCATCGTTTGCCGAATGTGACATACTCCGTGGTTGTGAGGTACTTCCAACGCTTCTCTAATCCACTATTATCAATATGGAATACACATGGTTGATTTTGAGGTTTGGTTTGGTTATTTAGTTGATTTCGGATGCATTTGGTGGATTAGTCAAACAACAAAATCTAATATCCATAAAGGATTTAAAGCGGACATAACAAGCATCATTCGCTATGTGACGTAGTCTACGGTGATGACATACTTAAAAAACTAGCTCTAATAGAGTTTTTATCGAACAATGATTACTCGATGTCAAACACCTATTAAAGTAGATAAACACACTTTTTGGTTCCATCAGAGTCAAAAGGCTCGAATCCTTAGATTTAGGTTGGTTGTTTTGTAGATTTATGACGCATTGGGTGGATCAATCGGTCAACGAAATGTGATATCCATAAAGGATTCAAAAAGTGGCTTCACGAGCATCGTTTGCCGAATGTGACATACTCGTGGCCGGGAGGTACTTCCAACGCTATCTCTAATCCACTATTATCAATATGGAATACACGGGCTCAAAGACTCCATTATAATCGACAAATCCACATTTTGCCTCAATTATAAATCATAATGGTTGATTTTGAGGTTTGGTTTGGTTATTTAGTTGATTTGGGATGCATTTGGTGGATTGGTCAAACAACAAAATCTAATATCCATAAAGGATTCAAAGGAGACATAACGAGCATGGCTCGCCTGATGTGACGTACTCTACGGTGATGACGTACTTCAAATACTAGGTCTAATGGAGTTTTTATCGTACAATTATTACCCGATGTCAAACACCTATTAAAGTAGATAAACACACTTTTTGGTTCCATCGGAGTCAAAAGGCTCGAATCCTTAGATTTAGGTTGGTTGTTTTGTAGATTTATGACGCATTGGGTGGATCAATCAGTCAACGAAATGTGATATCCATAAAGGATTCAAAAAGTGGCTTCACGAGCATCGTTTGCCGAATGTGACATACTCCGTGGCTGTCAGGTACTTCCAACGTTGTCTCTAATCCACTATTATCAATATGGAATACACGGGCTCAAAGACTCCATTATAATCGACAAATCCACATTTTGCCTCAATTATAAATCATAATGGTTGATTTTGAGGTTTGGTTTGGTTATTTAGTTGATTTGGGATGCATTTGGTGGATTGGTCAAACAACAAAATCTAATATCCATAAAGGATTCAAAGGAGACATAACGAGCATGGCTCGCTTGATGTGACGTACTCTACGGTGATGACGTACTTCAAACACTAGGTCTAATGGAGTTTTTATCGTACAATTATTACCCGATGTCAAACACCTATTAAAGTTGATAAACACACTTTTTGGTTCCATCAGGAGTCAAAAGGCTCGAATCCTTAGATTTAGGTTGGTTGTTTTGTAGATTTATGACGCATTGGGTGGATCAACCAGTCAACGAAATGTGATATCCATAAAGGATTCAAAAAGTGGCTTCGCGAGCATCGTTTGCCGAATGTGACATACTCCGTGGCTGGGAGGTACTTCAACATTGTCTCTAATCCACTATTATCAATATGGAATACACGGGCTCAAAGACTCCATTATAATCGACAAATCCACATTTTGCCTCAATTATAAATCATAATGGTTGATTTTGAGGTTTGGTTTGGTTATTTAGTTGATTTGGGATGCATTTGGTGGATTGGTCAAACAACAAAACCTAAAATCCATAAAGGATTCAAAGGAGACATAACGAGCATGGTTCGCTTGATGTGACGTACTCTTCGGTGATGACGTACTTCAAATACTAGGTCTAATGGAGTTTTTATCGTACAATTATTACCCGATGTCAAACACCTATTAAAGTAGATAAACACACTTTTTGGTTCCATCAGGAGTCAAAAGGCTCGAATCCTAAGATTTAGGTTGGTTGTTTTGTAGATTTATGACGCATTGGGTGGATCAATCAGTCAACGAAATGTGATATCCATAAAGGATTCAAAAAGTGGCTTCACGAGCATCGTTTGCCGAATGTGACATACTCTGTGGCTGGGAGGTACTTCCAACGCTGTCTCTAATCCACTATTATCAATATGGAATACACGGGCTCAAACTCTCCATTATAATTGACAAATCCACATTTTGCCTCAATTATAAATCAGAATGGTTGATTTTGAGGTTTGGTTTGGTTATTTAGTTGATTTGGGATGCATTTGGTGGATTGGTCAAACAACAAAATCTAAAATCCATAAAGGATTGAAAGGAGACATAACGAGCATGGTTCGCTTGATGTGACGTACTCTACGGTGATGACGTACTTCAAACACTAGGTCTAATGGAGTTTTTATCGTACAATTATTACCCGATGTCAAACACCTATTAAAGTAGATAAACACACTTTTTGGTTCCATCAGGAGTCAAAAGGCTCGAATCCTTACATTTAGGTTGGTTGTTTTGTAGATTTATGATGCATTGGGCAGATCAATCAGTCAACGAAATGTGATATCCATAAAGGATTCAAAAAGTGGCTTCACGAGCATCGTTTGCCGAATGTGACATACTGGCTGGGAGGTACTTCCACACCTGTCTCTAATCCACTATTATCAATATGGAATACACGGGCTCAAAGACTCCATTATAATCGACAAATCCACATTTTGCCTCAATTATAAATCAGAATGCTTGATTTTGAGGTTTGGTTTGGTTATTTAGTTGATTTGGGATGCATTTGGTGGATTGGTCAAACAACAAAATCTAATATCCATAAAGGATTCAAAGGAGACATAACGAGCATGGCTCGCTTGATGTGACGTACTCTACGGTGATGACATACTTCAAATACTAGGTCTAATGGAGTTTTTATCGTACAATTATTACCCGTTGTCAAACACCTATTAAAGTAGATAAACACACTTTTTGGTTCCATCAGGAGTCAAAAGGCTCGAATCCTTAGATTTAGGTTGGTTGTTTTGTAGATTTATGACGCATTGGGTGGATCAATCAATCAACGAAATGTGATATCCATAAAGGATTCAAAAAGTGGCTTCACGAGCATCGTTTGCCGAATGTGACATACTCCGTCGCCGTGAGGTACTTCCAACGCTGTCTCTAATCCACTATTATCAATATGGAATACACGGGCTCAAAGACTCCATTATAATCGACAAATCCACATTTTGCCCCAATTATAAATCAGAATGGTTGATTTTCAGGTTTGGTTTGGTTATTTAGTTGATTTGGGATGCATTTGGTGGATTGGTCAAACAACAAAATCTAAAATCCATAAAGGATTCAAAGGAGACATAACGAGCATGGTTCGCTTGATGTGACGTACTCTACGGTGATGACGTACTTCAAATACTAGGTCTAATGGAGTTTTTATCGTACAATTATTACCCGATGTCAAAGACCCCATTAAAGTAGATAAGCACACTTTTTGGTTCCATCAGGAGTCAAAAGGCTCGAATCCTTAGATTTAGGTTGGTTGTTTTGTAGATTTATGACGCATTGGGTGGATCAATCAGTCAACGAAATGTGATATCCATAAAGGATTCAAAAAGTGGCTTCACGAGCATCGTTTGCCGAATGTGACATACTGTGGGCTGGGAGGTACTTCCAACGCTGTCTCTAATCCACTATTATCAATATGGAATACACGGGCTCAAAGACTCCATTATAATCGACAAATCCACATTTTGCCTCAATTATAAATCAGAATGGTTGATTTTGAGGTTTGGTTTGGTTATTTAGTTGATTTGGGATGCATTTGGTGGATTGGTCAAACAACAAAATCTAATATCCATAAATGATTCAAAGGAGACATAACGAGCATGGCTCGCTTGATGTGACGTACTCTACGGTGATGACGTACTTCAAATACTAGGTCTAATGGAGTTTTTATCGTACAATTATTACCCGTTGTCAAACACCTATTAAAGTAGATAAACACACTTTTTGGTTCCATCAGGAGTCAAAAGGCTCGAATCCTTAGATTTAGGTTGGTTGTTTTGTAGATTTATGACGCATTGGGTGGATCAATCAGTCAACGAAATGTGATATCCATAAAGGATTCAAAAAGTGGCTTCACGAGCATCGTTTGCCGAATGTGACATACTCCTGTGGCCGTGAGGTACTTCCAACGTTGTCTCTAATCCACTATTATCAATATGGAATACACGGGCTCAAAGACTCCATTATAATCGACAAATCCACATTTTGCCTCAATTATAAATCAGAATGGTTGATTTTCAGGTTTGGTTTGGTTATTTAGTTGATTTGGGATGCATTTGGTGGATTGGTCAAACAACAAAATCTAAAATCCATAAAGGATTCAAAGGAGACATAACGAGCATGGTTCGCTTGATGTGACGTACTCTACGGTGATGACGTACTTCAAATATTAGGTCTAATGGAGTTTTTATCGTACAATTATTACCCGATGTCAAACACCTATTAAAGTAGATAAACACACTTTTTGGTTCCATCAGGAGTCAAAAGGCTCGAATCCTTAGATTTAGGTTGGTTGTTTTGTAGATTTATGACGCATTGGGTGGATCAATCAGTCAACGAAATGTGATATCCATAAAGGATTCAAAAAGTGGCTTCACGAGCATCGTTTGCCGAATGTGACATACTCCGTGGCTGTGAGGTACTTCCAACGCTGTCTCTAATCCACTATTATCAATATGGAATACACGGGCTCAAAGACTCCATTATAATCGACAAATCCACATTTTGCCTCAATTATAAATCAGAATGGTTGATTTTCAGGTTTGGTTTGGTTATTTAGTTGATTTGGGATGCATTTGGTGGATTGGTCAAACAACAAAATCTAAAATCCATAAAGGATTCAAAGGAGACATAACGAGCATGGTTCGCTTGATGTGACGTACTCTACGGTGATGACGTACTTCAAATACTAGGTCTAATGGAGTTTTTATCGACCAATTATTACCCAATGTCAAAGACCCCATTAAAGTAGATAAACACACTTTTTGGTTCCATCAGGAGTCAAAAGGCTCGAATCCTTACATTTAGGTTGGTTGTTTTGTAGATTTATGACGCATTGGGTGGATCAATCAGTCAACGAAATGTGATATCCGTAAAGGATTCAAAAAGTGGCTTCACGAGCATCGTTTGCCGAATGTGACATACTCTGTGGCTGGGAGGTACTTCCAACGCTGTCTCTAATCCACTATTATCAATATGGAATACACGGGCTCAAAGACTCCATTATAATCGACAAATCCACATTTTGCCTCAATTATAAATCAGAATGGTTGATTTTGAGGTTTGGTTTGGTTATTTAGTTGATTTGGGATGCATTTGGTGGATTAGTCAAACAACAAAATCTAATATCCATAAAGGATTGAAAGGAGACATAACAAGCATGGCTCGTTGATGTGACGTACTCTACGGTGATGACGTACTTCAAATACTAGGTCTAATGGAGTTTTTATCGTACAATTATTACCCGATGTCAAACACCTATTAAAGTAGATAAACACACTTTTAGGTTCCATCAGGAGTCAAAAGGCTCGAATCCTTAGATTTAGGTCGGTTGTTTTGTAGATTTATGACACATTGGGTGGATCAATCAGTCAACGAAATGTGATATCCATAAAGGATTCAAAAAGCGGCTTCGCGAGCATCGTTTGCCGAATGTGACATACTCTGTGGCTGGGAGGTACTTCCAACGCTATCTCTAATCCACTATTATCAATATGGAATACACGGGCTCAAAGACTCCATTATAATCGACAAATCCACATTTTGCCTCAATTATAAATCATAATTAAGAGAGCTTTTGCCACATTTTTTTCCACCGTGGCAGAGGTATGGCGGACTCCTCTTGAGGGTTTTGCAATGTTTCAGCTTTACCAAAAACTCAAGCTCCTTAAGAGAGCTTTGAAGGCGCTGAATCAGCAGAATAATAGTCCCTTGGTTTCTTCTCGGTTGGAGCTCACTCGTATTCAGACTGCCCTTGGTTCTTCCGGCGGTGATGCTGCTTTACTTGCTCAAGAACAGGATGCTTTTCTCCGATTTACCCTTGCTAGCCGTGTTGAAGAGGCATCTGCTCGGCAAAAGAGTCGAGTTCAATGGTTGAAAGAGGGTGACAGCAACTCTGCTTTCTTTTTTAATTCTGTTAAATGTCGGCAAAATCGCAATAAGATTCATGGTATTTGTTTAGAGGATGGCTCCTGGGTATATGACCCAACTGAAATTTCCGATTCGGGGGTTAATTTCTTCTCTTCCCTTCTTGGTGAATCCCGTGTGCTGCAACCCCCTGGCCCGGCTCTGAGTGATTTTGTTGGGGACTCTTTGTCTGACGGTATTACTTCTATGTTACTGGCTCCCTTTTCAGCGGAGGATATCAAAGCTTCCATGTTTAGCATCCACCCCAACAAGGCGCCTGGGCCTGATGGGTTTAATGGATTTTTCTTCCAACGTACTTGGCATATAGTTGGTCCTGATGTGGTGAAGGCGGTGCAGGAATTTTTTCTTCTTCGGTTCCACCAAGGAATCTAATGCTACAATTTTGGCTTTGATCCCTAAAGTCTCCAACGCCTCTCAATGGAAGGACTTTAGGCCGATTTCTTGTTGCAACACTATCTATAAATGTATTACCAAGTTGTTGGCTGTTCGTCTACGACAAACTCTTCCTTTTTTTAGTTAATGACGCTCAGGCGGCTTTTTATCCCGGGCGCCACATAGGCGATAATATTTTTCTTGCTCAAGAATTGGTGTGTGGATATTCAGCCTCCTCTTCCTCCCCTCGATGTGCTATCAAAGTAGACTTAATGAAGGCTTATGACTGCGGTCGGTGGAGTTTTTCGTGGGACAGCCTTGTCTTGTTTGGGTTTCCATCCCGTTTTATTAATTGGATTCGAGCATGCGTCTCTTCACCCAGATTACTCCCTTCTATTAATGGTGAGTTGAAGGGGTACTTTCCGGGAAGGGGCCTTCGACAAGGGGATCCCCTTTCCCCTTATCTGTTTGTTTTGTGTATGGAGGTTTTCTCTCGCATTTTGTCTCACCTTATTAGACTTTCCCCTTCATTTTCATATCATGGCGCCGCCGGCGGACTCTTCTGTCCCATCGTGTTTTGCCGATGATCTCATGCTTTTCAGTAAAGGGGATGTTCAGTCTGTTCGTGTTCTCCACGAGGCGCTTATGCTCTTCTCACAGTTCTCTGGTCTCTCACCCAATCAGGACAAGAGCGCTGTGTTTTTTTCTGGAGTGGCTCCTTCTATTCAGCGTGACATCCTGTCCACGGTTGGATTCCCTATTGGTTCCCTCCCTATTCGCTATTTGGGCGTGCCACTTCTCACCAAGCGGTTAGGAGTTGCCGATTGTCAGATTTTAGTGGACCGCATTTTGCAAGCAGAGTTCGTACTTGGACCGTTCGATTTCTATCATTTGGTGGACGAGCTTACTTATTCAATCTGTTTTATTTGGAATCCAAGCATTTTGGAGTTACCACTTTATTCTTCCTGCTCGTGTCATTTCCTCTATTGAACGTCTACTAGGGGCCTTTCTCCGGACGGGAACAACATTGAAGAATCGGGGTGCCGAGGGTATCTTGGGATGATGTTTCCAAGCCTAAGCGGGGAAGGGGGGCTTGGAATCAAGAAACTTAAAGACCGGAATACCGTTGCCATATCCCGTCCGATTTGGAATCTTGCAGCCAAATTCCTCTTCCATGTGGGTGAATTGGGTTCGGGCAAATTTGGTTAAAAAAGGGCAATTCGGGTTGCCAAGGTTCCCTGGCGGTGCTCTTGGACATGGCGTAAGGTCCTGGCTTTCCGTGCTCGGGCTGCGGCCATGTATTTCGATGAAGGTTGGGGATGGTTCTCACACCTCACTGGGTTTGATTCTTGGCTTCCCCGAGGCCCTATTTGTGTGAACTTCAGGATAGGGTTATCTATGATTCGGTCTGGGTCCCGAGGCTATGGTACATGATATTCTCTCTCGGGGATGGTCTTGGCCCTTGGCTAATTCTCCGAGTTGCTCATGCCGAAGGAGGAGACAGCGATCCTTCCAGTCCCTCCTCCCGGCAGATTTGATTGTGTGCGGTGGCTCTCCTCGAACAAGCCTTTTACAATCAAATCAGCATGGAATCATCTTCGCTCTTCGTCTCCAAACCGTGTTTTGGGCTTCGTGGTTTGGTTCCAGCATCATTCTCCTCGGCATGCATGCTCGTTGTGCCAGCCATGTTGTAGACTTCCAACTCTGTGACGACTTTTATTACTTGGTATTGACGTTTCGGGGGTTGCCCATTCCGTCAGGCACACGAGACACACGACCACTTATTTTTCTCCGCCTCTTCTCTCGGCGCCTTTGGAACTCTGTTTTCTCCATGTGTGGTCTGTCTGTTATGCATTATCCCTGGGCTGATTTTATTCTCCGGGCGGCTACTTCTCTCCTCGGCGCCTCTCTTCAACACCCGTTGGCACGGTTATCCTTGGCTGCATTGGTTTACTATATCCGGCAGAACGGAATGCCGGACTCCATGGCCGTGGGTCTCGAACCGAGACTCACTGGTTAACTTGGTGAGGGACAACGTTCGAGCTCGAGCAAGTCGCGCCCTGGCGCGGCCAACTACGCAACTCAATTCTTATTTGCTGAACGTATGGCGGCTTGCGTGACCTCATTTTGAATTAGTTGTACGGATTGTATAGAGTTTCATGTTTTGGGTCTTATGATTCTGACCCGGTGTATGTTTGGTCTGATTTGTTGGTTTTATTCTTTGCAGGGTCTGGCCCTGATATGTACCTTCAATAATTATCAATAAATTCATTTACCTTTCAAAAAAAAAAAAAAAAAATAAATCATAATGGTTGATTTTGAGGTTTGGTTTGGTTGTTAAGTTGATTTGGGATGCATTTGGTGGATTGGTCAAACAACAAAATCTAAAATCCATAAAGGATTCAAAGGAGACATAACGAGCATGGTTCGCTTGATGTGACGTACTCTACGGTGATGACGTACTTCAAATACTAGGTCTAATGGAGTTTTTATCGTACAATTATTACCCGATGTCAAACACCTATTAAAGTAGATAAGCACACTTTTTGGTTCCATCAGGAGTCAAAAGGCTCGAATCCTTAGATTTAGGTTGGTTGTTTTGTAGATTTATGACGCATTGGGTGGATCAATCAGTCAACGAAATGTGATATCCATAAAGGATTCAAAAAGTGGCTTCACGAGCATCGTTTGCCGAATGTGACATACTGTGGGTCGGGAGGTACTTCCAACGCTGTCTCTAATCCACTATTATCAATATGGAATACACGGGCTCAAAGACTCCATTATAATCGACAAATCCACATTTTGCCTCAATTATAAATCATAATGGTTGATTTTGAGGTTTGGTTTGGTTATTTAGTTGATTTGGGATGCATTTGGTGGATTGGTCAAACAACAAAATCTAAAATCCATAAAGGATTCAAAGGAGACATAACGAGCATGGTTCGCTTGATGTGACGTACTCTACGGTGATGACGTACTTCAAATACTAGGTCTAATGGAGTTTTTATCGTACAATTATTACCCGATGTCAAACACCTATTAAAGTAGATAAGCACACTTTTTGGTTCCATCAGAGTCAAAAGGCTCGAATCCTTAGATTTAGGTTGGTTGTTTTGTAGATTTATGACGCATTGGGTGGATCAATCATCAACGAAATGTGATATCCATAAAGGATTCAAAAAGTGGCTTCACGAGCATCGTTTGCCGAATGTGACATACTGTGGGTGGGAGGTACTTCCACTGTGTCTCTAATCCACTATTATCAATATGGAATACACGGGCTCAAAGACTCCATTATAATCGACAAATCCACATTTTGCCTCAATTATAAATCGAATGCTTGATTTTGAGGTTTGGTTTGGTTATTTAGTTGATTTGGGATGCATTTGGTGGATTGGTCAAACAACAAAATCTAATATCCATAAATGATTCAAAGGAGACATAACGAGCATGGCTCACTTGATGTGACGTACTCTACGGTGATGACGTACTTCAAATACTAGGTCTAATGGAGTTTTTTTCGTACAATTATTACCCGTTGTCAAACACCTATTAAAGTAGATAAACACACTTTTTGGTTCCATCAGAGTCAAAAAGGCTCGAATCCTTAGATTTAGGTTGGTTGTTTTGTAGATTTATGACGCATTGGGTGGATCAATCGATCAATCGAAATGTGATATCCATAAAGGATTCAAAAAGTGGCTTCACGAGCATCGTTTGCCGAATGTGACATACTCCGTGGTCGTGAGGTACTTCCAACGTTGTCTCTAATCCACTATTACCAATATGGAATACACGGGCTCAAAGACTCCATTATAATCGACAAATCCACATTTTGCCTCAATTATAAATCAGAATGGTTGATTTTCAGGTTTGGTTTGGTTATTTAGTTGATTTGGGATGCATTTGGTGGATTGGTCAAACAACAAAATGTAAAATCCATAAAGGATTCAAAGGAGACATAACGAGCATGGTTCGCTTGATGTGACGTACTCTACGGTGATGACGTACTTCAAACACTAGGTCTAATGGAGTTTTTATCGTACAATTATTACCCGATGTCAAACACCTATTAAAGTAGATAAACACACTTTTTGGTTCCATCAGAGTCAAAAGGCTCGAATCCTTACATTTAGGTTGGTTGTTTTGTAGATTTATGATGCATTGGGCAGATCAATCATCAACGAAATGTGATATCCATAAAGGATTCAAAAAGTGGCTTCACGAGCATCGTTTGCCCAATGTGACATACTCGTGGTAGGGAGGTACTTCCAACGACTGTCTCTAATCCACTATTATCAATATGGAATACACGGGCTCAAAGACTCCATTATAATCGACAAATCCACATTTTGCCTCAATTATAAATCAGAATGGTTGATTTTGAGGTTTGGTTTGGTTATTTAGTTGATTTGGGATGCATTTGGTGGATTGGTCAAACAACAAAATCTAATATCCATAAAGGATTCAAAGGAGACATAACGAGCATGGCTCGCTTGATGTGACGTACTCTACGGTGATGACATACTTCAAATACTAGGTCTAATGGAGTTTTTATCGTACAATTATTACCCGTTGTCAAACACCTATTAAAGTAGATAAACACACTTTTTGGTTCCATCAGGAGTCAAAAGGCTCGAATCCTTAGATTTAGGTTGGTTGTTTTGTAGATTTATGACGCATTGGGTGGATCAATCAGTCAACGAAATGTGATATCCATAAAGGATTCAAAAAGTGGCTTCACGAGCATCGTTTGCCGAATGTGACATACTCCGTGGCTGTGAGGTACTTCCAACGCTGTCTCTAATTGACAGACAAGATTTTTAGCCTCTCTAAAAGAGCTAGCGAATGTCGTTAAATCCCTCTTCAAAATAATAAATTCCCTAAGTTTGCACTAAAAGAATAGCAGCAAGAAAGGGGTCGAACCCACAGGGATTAGCCTAGTTCTCTAGTTCTCAAATCAAATCACCCAATTACTCTTGTTCTATAAAATGTCTTGGCAAAAAGTTTTCTTTTTTAAACTAAAGATCTAATTTTTATGTGGTTTTCTGAATAAACAAAGAAAATAAACTGATTTTAGGATTAAGATTCAAGGATTAAAAGCATCTAGGGTCACAATTTCACCTCCCTATGTTATCTCTACTGGTTCATGGTATTAGGGTTGTCTGATTGAAAACATGCTAAACATAAGCCAAGGACAACAAATGGTCATTGAGGTCCTTTTAAGAGTTGTATGCCAGAATGGTCATCAAAACACACAAACATGCAAAGCCAATAAATCATACTTGCAAAAGGATAATGATCACACCAATTACAAATAAGTTATGAATCTCAATCCGCCCCGACTAGGGCTAAAAATACCAAGGTGTACATCCAAAGATAGAACTTAAGAAACAGATTCATAAAACATGCAAAACTTCAATCATCCAAACCCAAATATTCATAAACACAAAGAAAACAACAAGGGGGCTACATTGCTCCCCCTAGATTAAAAGACTACTCACGCATGATTACAAGCAAAACCAAAGCGAAAAGCTCAACATCTTCTTCTTGATCACGCGCACAAGCAAAGCTTCAAATCCAGGCTCCAAAATCCGCGACGGCTGCCGCGACGGCTGCTCTCCTAGGTCAAGGAGCACCTCCAAGTCGTGGAGCCTCTCTCTCTCTCTCTAAAACGTGTAGGGGGTTAGGCATGGCTAGCAAGGGGCGTGGAGCTCTTATTTATAGAGTTTGGATGGGCCTTGAGGTGTGTAACCCAGCCCATCTATGAAAACGGCGTAGTTTTGATAAGTGACACTCGAAACATTAAAAACTCTATCTTCCATCCACAATTTGGACTTGGGCCTTCGGGAACAAATGATCAGCATGGAAAAAACGATTGGATCGGTCCAAAAATATCTCGCACGCCAATTTGCACGTGATATGGTGAATTCACGTGCACCTCCAAATCAGCTCAAACTTCTCCCCAAGCTTCCTTGCATCCTCTAGAGGCCCCGAGAGGCAAAAATAGGCTTGCACGTGAAATGGGTGAATTCACATGCAGCTCCAAATGCTCTGAAATTTCTGTGGTAGGTAGAGGACATCATTCCAAGCAACTTTTGTTCTTGCACGCCAATTGTTTGAGGCCATCTACTATGTCAAAAGTGAGGTCCAAAACCTGCCAAAACAGCTTAAAAACGCATGTATTTGCAACTAGCATCTTCCTAGGGGTTAGAGCAAATATATATGAAATATGAGGCAATAAGGCTCTAATCATGCTCTTAAACATCCTCAATAAATACTACAATAACGGCATAAAATGCACGTTATCAAATACACCACACTTGAACCATTGCTTGTCCTCAAGCAAAACATACAAGCATGCAAAAAATAAAATAAACACACAAGTCAAACGGAAGAAAATAAAATAACAATCAAGGAGAATCATGGTTTCCTAAGCATGCAACTCTATCATGATGAAATGGGAATTTAAGCATCAAAATGAGTCATAGCTTAGTTCATTCATGTCCATATCCCTAGTCCAACAACCATGCAATATCACCACTTAAATTTCGGATATGAGCAAGCAATCCATGATAAAATAGCACCTAGTTTCCCTTTAAGTTCTTACCAAGGATAAGCAGCCTCACTCAAATATAATAATTCTCAAGCCCAATACCTATCAATGAACAATGGATGGAAAACTCTATCTCTACACTCGTCATCGCCTATTGATTAAGTACTTGCCAAGCAATCATGAGAGTTCCCTATTGTGCTCATCAAAGAAAACACACTCTCTATTCTACTTTATTTGAACTCACACGCTAGTCTAAACTCAATAAACTCACATTCTATTCTAATAACTGATAAAACAAAACCATGAGCCAAAGAATTGAGCTCAACATTCTTAAAACAAAACACAATTAAGCCAATGTGGCTACAAATCTTAACAATCACACAAACATCAGGCCATTGTGGCTTTTATTCGAAATCTTTTTTTTTAAGTAATAACCTTACAAGGTTGCATTTTATGCTCTCCCTTGATGGATTATTCACTCTCTTTTTTTTTTTACTCACATAACAAACAAATAAGACTGATTTTTCTAATGCAAACTCCTTGCCATTTTGCTACATAAGGAGAGACAAATTCATTGATTCTCACATCCCATTTTCCAATTAAGTGATGGCTTTTTCACATTCTATATCACAACCTTTTCCGATAATATCACACAATAAAGAAAAGAATGCAAAGACAAGTCACAATGACTCGAGGTCTTGCATCCTAACTCCACACCAAACACCGAGCACTAATAAGTAATCACATGCTTACTTGACTCCTACCATTAAATAACCAATGTTGAATGCAAGAAGAGTATCAATTAAACTATTACCCATACCCTTTAAATGGCACTCAAGGGCTAAAAAGAAGTCGTTCTCATTTTTCATTTCTTTTTCACTCAACTTTAAGGGTTACTTAGGTCTATCATAGCATTTCATGCTCAGCTAATATTCAAAACTCAGCTCCAAAAACATGGTGATATCATTCAAGAGATATAGACATGATTAAACCAATTCAGAGCACATTTTACTACTTTAACACCCTTATCACAACATGATACTAATGTGGCATAAAAATTAAATTTTAAGCCAAAATTGTATACTTAATATCCATGCCTCCACAAGCAAATCATTCAACCAAACAACTCAAACAATCATGCAACTAAAAACAATTTTTTTTTAAATAAAACATGCAATCACAACATAAAAGACAAGCAAGTGGCTCAAGTCACTCCCATACACCACACTTAAAATATGCTATGTCCTCATGGCATAAAAATAGGAGTAGGAAAATACTTACCCCCTGGTTTGGCAAGCTGTAATAGTAGATGACATTGGCCACCATTCGTCGCACCTGAGCCACAAAGTCAACCGACGTCTCACCGCGCACTTCCCAAGTTTCCTTCCCTTGCAGAATAGCCATCATGTAGTAGCAAGCAAAGATCCCACTGGAGTGATTTTGGTGTGGAAGCCTTTGAAGATGGCCTCCCCTTATATAGCGTGCAGAAGGAAAGATGCTCCAATTGGCGTGATACACGTGCGCCCCTAACTTTTCAGAGTGTTCTGACCAAAATAGCCCTTGCACGTGAATTGGTTGAAGTGGCGTGCAGGTCAGAATCGTCCCAAACTTTGGTGGTGGGTCCCCCTTGAGCTGGCAAGCAATAGTCCCTTCGGCACGTGAATTGTTGGAAGCTTCTAGGAGGGCTAAAATCGGTATTTTGCATTTTTGAGCCTCCATATGAAAGCTACCAATTCGCGTGCAAGAATAAACATGATTCACATGGTCTTCATCTACCATTCTAGAAAGTTACAGCTCAAAAGGAGTTGCACGTGAATTGGGCAATTCACGTGCAAATTCACGTTCAGGCCCAACTGGCCCAAATTTCTCCATTGAGTTGCTTATGCATTATGGACCATCTTTAAGTCTTGCACGTGAATTCGTTGAGCCCATCTTCAAGCACTTTTGGGCTTCACTTGCTCCTCGCTCCTTGACTTTGACTTTAAAAACAATTCCACAAGTTCAGGACCCAAAAATTTTCTCATCCTGCACATGGTTAGCTAAGAAAGGAACAAAGTCTCCTGCACAATGGTTAGCTTGCAAACAAATTTATTGAAGAAAATAAATAAAAGAAATAACATAAAATAAAATAAAATAAAACATAGCAATAAACATTGGGTTGCCTCCCAATCAGCGCTTTATTTAAAGTCTGTAGCTAGACTTGCAGTTATGATCAAGCAATGGTGAAAGAGAGGGAATCAACTATCTCCCTCTGAGTTGAATCAAAGTAAGGTTTCAGCCTATTGCCATTCACCCAAAATTTCTTGCCATCTAAGACTTGGAGCTCAAAGCTCCCATATGGCTTCTTATCAACTATCACAAAAGGTCCCATCCACTTGGACCTTAATTTGCCAGGAAATAACCTCAACCTTGTGTTAAATAGAAGAACTTTCTGTCCTAAGGTTAAAGGTTCATTATTGAGTTGCCTATCATGCCATTTCTTAGTTCTTTCTTTGTAAAATTTAGCACTATCATAGGCATCCAACCTAAGCTCATCTAACTCAATTAATTGAGTCATCCTAAGTTCCTTGATCTCTTGTGGGTTGAAATTTAACTTCTTCAAGGCCCAATGAGCCTTGTGTTCAAGTTCCACAGGCAAGTGACATGCCTTACCATATAGAATACGGTAAGGTGACATCCCAATGGGAGTCTTGTAAGCTGTCCTATATGCCCATAAGGCTTCATCAAGCCTTTGAGACCAATCTTTCCTATTGGCTCCAACAGTTTTCTCTAAAATGGCCTTAATCTCCCTGTTGGACACTTCGCTTGTCCATTAGCTTGTGGGTGGTAAGATAAAGACTTCCTATGAGTGACACCATACTTGTTCAATAATTTATTAAACAATTTGTTGCAGAAATGACTACCCTCATCATCGATTATAGCCCTTGGTGTCCCAAAACGGCTAAAGATGTTCCTAGTAAGGAAGTGAGTCACAACCCTAGCATCATTCACTCTAGTAGGAATAGCTTCTACCCACTTAGACACATAATCCACAGCAAACAAAATGTATGAATACCCATCAGAATTGGGGAAGGGCCCCATGAAGTCAATGCCCCAAATGTCAAAAATTTCAACCTGGAAGAATTCCAGTTAATGGCATCTCATTTTTCCTAGATAGACCACCTACCCTTTGACATCTATCACACTTTTTGATGTAGACATAGGTGTCTTTCACCATGTGAGGCCAATAAAAGCCACACCGCATGATCTTAGCCAAGTTCTTTGCACCCCAAAGTGGCCCCCATAATGTGATGCATGACAATGATGTATTATGTCATCTACCTCGTCCTCAAGGACACACTTTCTTATGATTTGGTCTGGACACCTCCTATAAAGAATTGGGTCTTCCCAAATGTATTTCCTAGCATCCACTACCAATTTCTTTCTCTGGTGGTAGTCTAACCGCTTTGGGTATGAACCCGGTGGC
The DNA here is from genome assembly GCA_023512835.1 of Taxillus chinensis. Classification (NCBI taxonomy): domain Eukaryota; kingdom Viridiplantae; phylum Streptophyta; class Magnoliopsida; order Santalales; family Loranthaceae; genus Taxillus; species Taxillus chinensis. The sequence goes on from CM042087.1 coordinate 9,602,540, forward strand.
TAAATAATTTGCTATGTCAGCAAACCAAGGAAGATGATGCACCTCAAACAACTTCTCATCAGGAAAGTCATCTACAATGGGTAGAGACTTAGGTGCATTCTCCACACGGGAGAGGTGATCAGCCACGAATTTAGGGCTCCCTTTGTGTCTCTAATTTCAAGGTCAAATTCCTGTAAGAGGAGAACCCATCTAATCAAGCGTGGCTTAGCTTCCTTTTTAGCAAACAAATATTTCAACGCAGCATGATCAGTATAAACAATGACTTTAGACCCCAAAAGGTAGGGTCTAAACTTGTTGCAGCCATAAACCACAGCTAAGAACTCTTTCTTAGTGGTGGTATAGTTCGTTGAGCATCATCTAAGGTCTTACTAGCATAGTAAATGACCCTAAACACCTTTTCTCGCCTTTGCCCTAAGACTACCCCCACAAGATAATCACTCGCATCGCACATTAGCTCAAAAGGTTGAGCCCGGTCGGTGTGACTATAACAGGTGCATGACTAACTTACCCTTGAGGATGTTAAAAGCTTCTAAGCAATCTTCATTAAACTCAAAGCTTGTGTCTTTTTCTAACAACCTACTCATGGGTTTTGCAATTTTTGAGAAGTCCTTAATGAATCTCCTATAAAAGCCAGATGGCCAAGGAAACTTCTCACTCCTTTTTTCATTAGTTGGAGGTGGCAGAGTCTCAATAGTGGAGATTTTTGCCTTGTCTACCTCCAAACCATGTGCAGACACCTTGTGCCCTAGAACTATCCCCTCGCTACCATGAAATGGCATTTCTCCCAATTTAGGACTAGTTCCTTCTCCTCACATCTCTCTAAGACCACATCTAGATTTTTCAAGCACCGTTGGTAGGAGGAACCAAACACCGAGAAGTCATCCATGAAGACCTCCATGATCTCCTCAACCAAACCCCGAAAAATAGCCATCATACACCTTTGAAAGGTGGCGGGGCATTACAAAGCCCAAATGGCATTCTCCTAAATGCAAATGTGCCAAAAGGGCACGTGAAGGTGGTCTTTTCTTGGTCCTCGGGCTTAACCATGATCTGATTATACCGGAATATCCATCTAAAACGGTAGTGACTATAGCCACTAACCTATCCAACATTTGGTCAATGAAAGGAAGAGGAAAATGATCCTTCCTAGTGGCCTTGTTCGGCCTTCCTATAGTCAACACACACTCTCCACCCCGTCACGGTGCGAGATGGGATCAATTCATTTTTCTCATTCTTAATCACGGTCATGCCCCCTTTCTTGGGCACAACATGCAATGGACTCACCCACTCACTATCGGAAATAGCATAAATTATACCCGCATTTTTCCATTTTAAAATTTCTTTTCTAACAACTTCTTTCATAGCAGGTTTAATCTTCTTTGTCTTTCAGCAGTGGGTTTAAAATCATCATTCATCAAAATTTTATGCATACAAATCCGGACTAATACCCCTAATGTCTTCAATGTTCCATCCTAGGGCCTTTTTGTGTTTCCTAAGGACTTCTAGCAATTGAGTACACTCCACATCATTTAAATTAGAAGCAACAATGACAGGGGAATTGATTTGTAGAGTCTGGAAATTCATACCTTAGGTGTCCAGCAACTCCTTCAGTTCGGAGCTAGATGCACGTCATCTTCTTTCTCCTCGACTTGCTCCAAAGAGTTTGTAGTTTGCTCATCTTCCTCGACTGTCAAGTACATCTCTTCATCTTGTTGAGCTTCTATAGTGAAGGGCTTCATCATTGGTGGTGGTAATTTCTTCGCCAAGTAATCTTCCACCAATTCCTCAAGGTCTTCAACCCAAAGGCAATCCTCCTCCTCTTGACCTTGGAGCCTTCCCCATGTGGAAGACTAAGGTCTCCTCATTAATTCTCGAGTTAGCTGCCCTTGAGCAACATCAATCAATGCACAACCCGTTCGAGAAACGGTCTTCCAAGGAGTAGCTGAACTCCTCTATCTTCTTCCATCTCCAAAACAACAAAATCCGCTGGAAATATGAAGGAGCCCACTTTAACTAGCACATCTTCAATGATTCCTTCAGTCTTCCAGGTGGACCGGTCCAAACCGCAATGATATGGAAGTGGGCTTCATGCCCTTAAGCCCAAGCCGCTTATACAAAGCAAAGGAGATCAAATTGATGCCGGCCCCTAAATCACATAGGGCTCGTCGTCATGTGCATTGCCAATCACACAAGGGAGATTAAAACCGCCCGGATCTTTATGCTTGATGGGCAAACTCGTTGAACAACACCGCTCACCTCGTTAGTGACCGCCATCGTCTCATGATCCCCATATTTCCTCTTCTTTGTCACAAAATCTTTGATGTATTTTTTAAGACCTAGGCATCCGCTCCAAAACTTCCACAAATGGAATGTTAATCTCAAGCTTCTTGAACAAACTCAGGAAGCGCTATACTCTTCTTCAACCCTCTGGTTCCTCAGCCTCGCGAGGAAATGGCATAGTAGCCCTGAGCTCTTGCTTTCGTTCTTCGGCTAATTCCTGTCTTGGACTACCGCTTGTCCTTCTTTTCTTGCACTTTTTCTTGACTTCCAAGGGTCCGCTTTGTTCTTCGGGAATTGCCTTCTTCTTAGGCTCTTGACTTCATTCGTGTCTTCCCGCTCCTTAGAGTGATAGCCTTGCAACTCTCCTTGGGGTTCACCTCGGTGTCACTTGGAAAAGTATTGGTTGACACCCCTTGATTTACATTCCGAGCCAAACTCACAAGTAACTTCTCCATATTCTTAATTGAAGATTCTATTGTGACTACCCTTTCCTCCAAATTATCCTCTATTTTGGTTGGCTCATCCACATTCCGATATACCCTTCCTCTTTGCCGTTGAGGCCGAGGCAATTTTCGCTCGAATCCCTGGAGGTGGGTGTAAATAATTATCCGTAGCATACGGATTTCGCTTCATCCCCGGGGGCACATATTTGTACTCGAAATGAGGTATCTCCCCCTCGGTTCCGAGTTCTCCGAAATGGTTGAGATTGCTGCCGATTCCCTGGTTGTACCCTAGCTGTTGTGGTTGAGGATAAAATTGCCGTTTCCGTATGCCCTTTCCTCCAACATAATTTGCTTCTTCAACTCCACTCCACACTGCTCAACTACCGGTAAAGCTTGTGATCCTTCAACTTTAAGAGCCAATACTTCCATGCCTTTCACTAAAGCTTGAATCGTGCTTGCACATCATTGGAAGAATTTTCAATCGAAGCAATCTTCTCCCTTGGCTTTGAAGTACGCACATTAGACCACTCGCCAATCAGCTAATGACAACCTCTCCAAGAGCTCTGCTGCGTCAGGCTCTAGATTCATCAAGCATCCTCCAAGTATTGCATTCACCTTGTCTTGTGAATGGGACCGAAGACTGCGTAGAAAGATTCAATTTGAATCCACCGGGGCCTTCCATGATCGGGGCATCTTCTCACTAAGTCTTTGAAACGCTCCCAAGCTTCATGAAGAGTCTCCATCTCATCTTGCCTGAACCTTGCTAATCTCTCCTCTTAGCTGGATCACCTTAAAAGGAGGGAAGTACTTTGACATGAACTTGGTCCGCATCTCCTCCCAAGTGTTGATTGAACCTGTTGGTAGATCGTTGACCTGACCAAGAGCTCTATCCCTTAAAGAGAAAGGGAAAAGCCTTAGCTTTATGGCCTCCTCCGACACATTGTTGATCTTGATGGTGTCACACCTGGTAGAATCTCATCAAATGGCCGGTGTGGATCATCCACGGCTGTTCCTCCAAACGCGTTGTTGCTCACCATGTTGATCAATGCCGGCTCACCTCAAAGCTATTCGCTTGGACTCTTGTCCGCCGAATCCCAGAATAATGGTCCGACATCATCGGCCTCGCATA